>JARJCQ010000170.1:0-69746 GCA_029281465.1 Mycena epipterygia
AGAGAGAAAATGACCTTCTGATAGTAACGGCCTTCGTTGGGACTATGAAAGCCCTCTGAAGCCCTAAAAGCAGTCAGCCATTGGGAACGGCACTTGGGGCAGAGATCCCTGGAAACCGAAGACATGGAGAAAAACAACGAGAAAGAAAGAAAGTTCGACGGAAGAACTGCATATGTGATGACTAATTGAAATATGGAGCAGAAGGTTTTGGGTGCAGGCATATGGTTGAAAGAAAGAATGCGAAAGCATAATGTGATCGCGAGCAAGAATCTTTCCCGAAAGGGAACCTGTTTGCAGAAATAAGCGCTCAGATGTTTTAACGCCGGGGATTGCGGTTGGAGATGTCCGTGGCCAAGACTCCGAGGACAGGATTCCATTGACAAAATCATTGCCGGGTAAACCGATGCGGTCTTTCATCTGCGCGGAAGGTTCCGCAGGACATTGGTCTGGGGGAAAGGCGCGGAGATTTCTTGCCTGGGGTAGTCACACGGAGAACTTTCACTGAGAGTTGATGCATCTGGAGATTGCCCTATGGGTTTATGGATGCGGTGAAATATGCGTGGCTAAATGCCTGAAGTGACTTTGTTGCAGGGTTAGTCCTGCTGCAATATGACTGGAAGTGATTGTCCACGGCGAAATCAGGGCAGCGTTTTCCGCCCGGGGCAAACTCCCGGGGACATCCCCCATCATTTTGATCCCCATACTCCTCCCCCTCTCCACTTTCAGCCGAACTTTATAAACTGGTGTTTATAAACACCTGTTTATAAACATGTTTATAAACATTCATTAAAAACAGAGCCCTAAAGCCGGTTACGTGTAAATCGGAGCGTGGGAGTGATGGGGCGTGCTGTGTTTGCGCGGGCAAGCCTCACAATGCCTTTCATCGATGTTATCCTTGGACCGATGCGTCAGTCCAACGGCATACAGCTCTCCCCCGAGGACACCGCCATCACCGCCGGCTGTTCCTCCCAGGCAACTGGTTGAGACTCAAACCCGTCATCCAGCCGTACGCCTCACATTAACCCGCGACTGGAATCTCTGCAGTCTATCCAGCCCCCTCCGGCAGGCCGCAGTTCCATCGCGCACGCCGGCGCAGATGTGCACGTCATCGCCGCCAACTGCTCCATCCTCCACGTAGTCACCCCAAAGCCACCAAGGTCAAGGCCACCGGCGACCGGCTCGGTTGCGTACGCGTCATGGCTCACCAGGTCCTGGCCCATGGCGTTCACGATGACGTAGAAGGTCCCCGTTGTGCCGGCGGCGAACCATGGGCAGACCATGTTCCTGCAACTCGATCGAGCCGAACTCGGCCGACGCGATTCTGCAGCCGGTGCTCCAGGTGCGTTTGAGTTATACTCCTTTTTTGCTTCCTGGCTAACCTATCGACCGCAGTACGGAGGAGGTGCCTTCTGGACTCTTGCTACCTGGCTGCGTCAACTTGTTTCATTCCACTGGACTCCACATCCTCCGTTGTTAGTGCCTCGTGGGCGACCAAACCTTCTTCACCACCCCCGTGTGCGCCTCCGCGGGCGCGACGCTCGACGGCACCATCACCCTCACCTCCCTTTCCGGCGCCTCCTTCGCCTACGCCTCGTCGTTCAGCAACGTCGCCGGCACTTCGCTCAGCATCTGCGGCGCCGCGCAGCTCACCTGGGTCATCGAGACGCTCGAGGCCTACAGCGTCACCTCCGCCAGCGACTATCCCCGGGCCACCGGCCTCTCCTCCTTTGACACCTCCTTCGCCTACACTTCGGCCTTCAGCAACGTCGCCGGCACCTTACCTGGGCCACCGAGACGCGCGAGGCTTACAGCGTCACCTCCGCCATGACTATCCCACCGGCCTCACCTCCTCCTCCGGCACCTCCTCCTCCGGCACCTCATTCCTCTACACCTCGTCCTTCAGCAACGTCACCGGCACGTCGCTCAGCATTACCGGCGCCGCGCAGCTCACCTGGGCTACCGAGACGCTCGAGGCAGGCCTGCGGCGTCACCAGCGCCAGTGACTATCCCACCGGCCTCACCTCCTGCGGCGCCTCCTTCGCCTACACCTCGTCCTTCAACAACGTCGCCGGCACCTCGCTCAGCATCACCAGCGCCGCGCAGCTAACCTGGGCCACCGAGGCGCGCGAGGCCTACGGTGTCACCTCCGCCAGCGACTACCCCACCGCCTCGGCTGTGTTTTCTGGCATCAACCTGAAGTGGAGTTCCGGGGCGGTGCCGACGGTTGCGTGGCGATACGGCGGATGGGTTGATCACTGGTTAACACCAACGGCGCCACCTACGCCGAGATCATCATTGCGTACGAGGTAGAGGAGCGGCAGTTTGCGGCATTTTTATGGTACCGGTCTTGTAACGTCATTTAAATGTACTAATTTGGGATTCTCCGCTGTCGCGTGAGCTGTGTCTTATGTTTGAGGGTAACCATACACTTACTCCTGCGCCGCAGTGCGTTCACATTGAACCAAGCAGGATTTCAGGAATTCCTTAGCAAGCTCCATCTCTAGTTATTGCGCGAAATGCAACTTGCTTTGCAACTTTCCGACTCTTTTCTAACTCGGTCTACTTATATATTTGCGAGAATGCCCGATGCACCTCTGCTACTTGTGTCCTCGTACTCCCTCTTCGCCAATCCAACGCACGGCAGATCAATCAACGTGATCAAGGGCCGCTTCTAGTTGTAAAATCTCACCTACATACGTATCTCGGACGCGACAAATATCGTACGCGAATATTTTCCATGGTTCACGATGAAATTTGTTCCCCACTTCAACCTGATCTTGCAACCATGCTTTCAAAGACACTGCTATATGCAGCTGCCGACACCCTCCGATATGAGTTTCGGTCTCTGCCACATAGCCCAGTATGAGACCGATGGACGTGAAGGTCACTACTCAGGCTGGGGAATGTTCAAGTTGAGCTCATCACCTCGCTCGATACTTTATTCCCCATGTGTCCGATTGGAATTTAGCACAAATACATCCCGCTGGTTTGCTCGCAGATAGTATAGCTGCAGAAGAGAATTTAGTGCGGCACGGCACGATAGAAGTTGAACTGTTGGATAAAATTCAGGATAGGCGGGGAATATTGTTGCTTCAAGCTTTCTGAACAAGCTCCAATGGCAAGTGTCGACCTATCCGTACCTCATGTCTCCGGGGTGTTGAAGTTCAGCGAGCCTCAGTTTGAGTGGAAGATGCCAGTTTAAAATAAGCAAATAAACCCCCCTAAAAGTAATACGCAAAAGAATGGAACCAAACTGACATAATTTGAGCGAGAAAGAAAGAAAGACCACCTGACCTAATAATCGAAACATGGCGGGTTTCGAAGCCATAGTTACACTTAACCGTCGGAGCAGCGAAAACATAATGGTAGTTGTTATTACAAAGTACAACATACTTGAATGGAAACAATCGTAAACTGGGATCTGGATGAGCATGTTGTTATCTTATACTTTCCTTTCTTCGTGTATGTCTGCATAGGGAGATCCAAGATTAAACACCCTGCCGTTCTCTGCGAGCTATGAAAGAACAAATATATAGTCATCAAAATCAATTCCCAAGAAAGAAAAGAAAAAATACCCAGCTATTCAGCAACCGTGAAGTCGAGAATGACCATTCGGCCAGATAGGTACCCGAGACATACTCTGTTGCTTGAGCGTGAAACTTCAGATATATCAAAGTCGCGTTCATGAGGGGGGATCCAACAGTCGCCGTGCACGCCGACTATCCACGACCCGATTATTGCTGGCGGGGGAGGGTCCCACGGCGAAATCTTCCTGTGAGCGACATCGTAGATGAGGTGCTTGCCAGTTCTCGTTTGAATAGCAACTTGTCTGCCATCCTGAACGAATGCGACGGATGTTACATAGTCGCCCACTTCGACGTTGACTTCCTGCTCACCCGAGCTCGCATTCCAGATTTTGATCGTGCGGTCAGAAGATCCAGATACGACTTGGCTGCCATCCGAGGAAAATGCGACGGAGTTCACCCAGTTTGTATGGCCTTCCAGCTTCGCTTCCACCACACCTGTTGTTGCATTCCAGATCCAGACCGTTTTGTCATTTGATCCAGATACAACTCGGCCCCCATCCTGGGAGAATGCGACAGATCTCACAAGTCGGGTATGGCCCTCTAGCTTTGCTTCCACCACACCTGTCATTACATTCCAGATCTGGACCGTCTTGTCGCCCGATCCAGATACGACTCGGCTCCCATCCTGGGAGAATGCAAAAGAATTCACCCAATCTGTGTGGCCCTCGAGTGTGGCTTGCAGCTCCCCCGTGCTCACATTCCAGATCCTGACCATGTGGTCTCTCCCCCCAGACGTGATTCGGCTCCCATCCGGAGAAAAAGCAATGCAGCACAGTTTTGGGTGGGCCCCCAGGGTTGCCTCTGCCTCTGCCTCGGCTATCCTGAGCACACTCCAGATTCTGATTGTGCAGTCATCGGATCCAGATATGACTTGGCTGCTGTCTGGGGAGAATGCGACAGAGTTCACCACATATGTATGGCCCTCCAGCTTCGCTTCCTCCACACCTGTTGTTGCATTCCAGATCCGGACTGTGTAGTCATTCGATCCAGATACGACTCGGGCCCCGTCTTGGGAGAATGCGACAGAGTTCACCCAGTCTGTATGGCCCTCAAGCTTCGCTTCCTCTACACCTGTTGTTGCATTCCAGATCCGGACTGTGTTGTCCCACGATCCAGATACAACTCGGCCCCCATCCGGGGAGAATGCGACAGATCTTACCTGGGTTGTTTGGCCCTCAAGTGTGGCTTGCAGCTCCCCTGTGCTCGCATTCCAGATGCGAACCGTGCAGTCAGACGATCCGGATGCGATTCGGCTTCTGTCCTGGGAAAATGTGACAGAAGTGACAGAATCTGTGTGTGCCTCCAGCTTAGCTTCAAGCTTGCCAGTTTTCACATTCCAGATCCTAACCATGGAGTCAGATGATCCAGTTACAATTTGACTTCCGTTCTGGGAAAACATGACAGAATTCACAGAACCCATGTTGTCATCCAGCTTTGCTTCCATCTCACCGGTTTTTGCATTCCAGATCCTAACCATGGAGTCAGATGATCCAGCTGCAATTTGACTTCCATCCTGAGAGAATGTGACAGAATTCACAGAACCCATGTCGTCGTCCAGCTTTGCTTCCACCTTGCCAGTTTTTGCGCTACAGATCCAGGCCATTCCATCATCCAGTCCAGCTACAATTTGCCTCCCATCTGGAGAGAACACAACAGATTTCACCTCGTGCCCAGTGTTGATAACAAGTTCTGCGATGCCCCATGACTCAGATAGTCCTAGTATGAATTTTGGTGCACAAGGGACATCTGTGGCATAGATATTGCGTATCAAAGATGTCTTGGGAAGCCAAACGAGGGCAGATTGGTAGATCTGGAAACAATGTGTCTCAATGCACTCGAAGTTTGCTTGAAGACATCGGCGAGCATCTTCAACTAGTAGCTGGAGTTCATTACAGCGGGTATCCATTGATTTGAAAGCCTAGCAGTCAGAAAACAGTGAGTATGTGATTCCTACATCAGATTGAAGCACTTACAGATAGTTTGGTGGCTGCATCTGCAAGAGATTCCACTGCTATCGGAAGCTCCCCCACTGCACTGAGACACTCGATCCAATGGAGAAGATGTTGGTGGCAAAAGACATTGAGTGCAGTGAGGAGTTCAGGACCAGGTGTCTGTACCTCCGATATATGGGAAGCCCAATACAGGCATGCATATTTGAGTGCTTCAGGAATTGGAAGTTTGTTCACATCATCTGAAGTGTTGCTCCTTCCTCTGCGTGACACTGTCAGCTCTTCAGGAACACCCCATAGGTTACGATGAAGTGATCGATTCATAAGGTCCAAGCATTTCAAAGCCAGCATTATGTGACCGTCTTCAGTGGTCAGGGCAGGAAAATTAGGGGAACGTGCAGTTGAACAACGACTAGGGTCAGTGACGAAATCCGGGAATGAGGCATGGAAAGGAGCCACAGTATAGGCGGGGTCTTCATTGCTTGGAACATGAATAACAGATGTTAGACACGATAAATGCAAAGATGCATCTGTCTCTGATAGAGAGCTGAGGGCTTGCATTGATAGCGGAGTTCGGAGGAATATGACCATCGACATGATGAGCCTCATACAAATAATTTCATCCTCCTCCAAATTATTGCATGCTTGTTGCACAACGAGTGCATAGAGGTCATCAATGCCAGACAGCTTCTTCCCAGATTTTGAATCTTGAACTACAGCAGAGAAGCGAGATTTGTATAATGCAGCACTGCTCTGGATATAACGAATAGCAGTTGCTGCGTAGATGAAGAGAGGGCTGGATTGCTCGACCAGCATGGACACCTCCGACAGTGGAGGCCAGGTGTCCGTTGTAGTATTCTTGCCACCTCTGTGGATTATCTGCAAAGATGCCTTGACAAACTTGGTAATGTCATCCTTCACAATGTCCCGTTCAACTTCATGCAAAATGAATGTTTCTGTCGACTGCCTGTCAAAAGCTTTCCGAATCCAATAATCATCCCGACTGGCAATGAATATTTTGAGAGGGATTTTGGATGCCCATGTGAGGATGAGCTGGATGAAGGATGATACAAGTGGAAGATCACGGCATTCATCAAGTCCATCAATGACGACAACTTTGTACCACTTGGTTGCATCCCCAACGATCTGTCGGGTGGGTTCAACAATGAGCTTGCGGAATTGGTTGTCGATTTTAATATAAGTGGGTTCTGCGAGAGCAGGCTCGCTTTCGAGGGCTTGGATGACCAAGGATTCAATAGAGGGGGAAGCACTAGAAAGTGTGTGCACAATTGTGGGGATGATGAGGCGTACGTTGTTAGTGTTCTCAGAAGCGCGAGAACAAAAGAAACTGGCGCCAAGCATATTTTTCTCGTCGAGAATCTCACAGAATGTCTGTGTAATCGTCGACTTTCCGGTGCCAGCGGCTCCTGCCATCCAGTAAACTTTCTTGCTGTCCTGGTTCAAGGCCCAAGCATCTAAATCTGCGAGGATCTGGGTGCGCGTGCCTTCCATGCATCCAGTGGGATCTCCGTAAGATGAATGGCGAGTCTTGTACGATGTCCCGGCATGGTTGAGCTTGTTGATAGAACCTGTTGGTACGTGAGAACCATGGATGAACCATTACCAGACAGTACATACCATCATATCGAATGTGCTGTTCATATGTGTGATTAGCTTCAAATGTGTTACTCGAAGCCGTGACAATACCTTCAAGATCTCCTCGATCGTGACATTGGTATTCAATTGGGTGTCCATCTGTGGGATGGCGTGAATAAATACATAGATTGGCTCCTCCGTCCTGCGAACCTGGAAGATGTCGCACAAAATGCTCATATTTCGAAAGGCTTTCGCTATTGTTGCTGCATCGTTTGTAGCCTCTGCAGCACGGCGCACCCGCGAATGCTTTTGCAATTCATGGACCGCCCCCATTTGATGAGAAACCTGTCTGAGAATGATTTCAGAAAGGTAGGGCAAAAATGAGGATTCGACCCACTCGTAGAATCTTTCCAATCTGGCATGTAGTGCAGGCATCCCGTTGTGGGCGAGATACGTCTTTACAATGGACAAGACTGAGCTGAGCTTGACTTCAAGCTCCTTGAGTTCCTCTTTGTTTCCGGACATCGTCTGGGAAGCACAATGTGAATTGTGGTCAGGATGTTCGTTGGATGTGGGAATTAATACGCACCTCAACTAGTTTCGCAATGGTCAGGAAGACATTACTAGCAGTCTTCAAGGGCGGGAACATGTCCGAGCAGTCGCAAAGACCCTGGATAGTGGCAGTGAGTCCCGCGTAGGCTGCGCTGCCCACTTCGTTCATCCGCCCACGGCTGGGTCTTGACTTCATCGCGCCGGAGGCCTCAGTGGTCGGTTCGGCGGATAGGGACGTCCGGGAGAGTGGAGGACTCGGTGTCGAAGGGACAGTATGAGATGATGGCGAAGGACTGGCGCGACCGACAGACATGGCTACCCCGGTTGCCTGCAGCAGGCCGGATGCCAAGGCCTTCCTGCTCTTTCTCTTGCTCTGGCCTTTGAAGAAACTCTTCATGTCGAAATTTGCTGTGCGTGTAAAGGTGGTGATGAGGTGGGAGCCGGTGAGTGCGGTGCTGGCCACGCTCTTTCCACGTGTCCCAAATATAGATGGCTCCCGGAATCCTGGCGCCATCGCCCGACCTTGTGCCTTCTGCCGTGCATTGGCCGTGCTTCTTGTCTCATCCTCTCGTTTTAGAAGGGAGAGCCTGGCTTCCTCCGAGAATGTTCTAAAGTTGTCTGCTCAATCTGGACGCCTCCGCAGTGGAGTGACGGAAGGGGTGAATATTCATTGACTCTCTGAATGGCGCGGAATTCGAAAGTGTCCGCATTTGGTTCGGATATCCCATATCGTTGGTTTCGAGTGCGGACAGATGGAACAGAAGATGGGGGGGGAGGGTCGTGTATCTCAGACCCCAAGGCGTCTAATCCGTACACGTGTAAGCCGCACCGTGTGGCGCCGGTGCTGGCGTGAGCAGGTGTCGCGGTGTTAGTATGCATGTCAGTTACTATTTTTGGATGTGGAGAAGTTCAGCCGCGCGTTAGGAGCGCACGACATGAAGGGCAAGATGTACCGAAGATCCTTCCGGGATAAGCTCTGGGTGGAGCTGTTTCACCAGAATTGCACAGTGGCAGCGCCGTGGGCGAAGGCTATGAAGATTCTGAGTTGTGCTGAGCGACAACTACGACAAGAATAAATAAGCCTCACCCGATTAAGTATGTAATGCATTCAAGTTGGAGATTCCACAAGATTTAGGCGTGAATCCATGCTGATTAAGGGCAGCCAGCCCAACAGTGGCAACTCCAAGGATTCCACCTTAAAACAGTCAGCGAAACTGCGATGCATGATCCCTTTAATTTGGAGTTGCGCGAGAACGGGGCTTGCAGTTCCAACTTCCAGGATGGAGGAAATCCTGTCATGCGGAGGCCCGAAGAACCGCCAACCGCCAGCTGTCGGAGAAGCCTCATTAGATTCAGATAGGTTGCAAAGGACGGGCAGGACAGACCCAAGAAAGAACGCAAAAGCGGAGGGATTCAAATTACGCGGCCGAGACAAAAATTGGTCGTTACGCGCTACTGTGCCGAATGGACTATTGCCATGGCGGAGTAGGTTTGCGCGGACGTATGTTACTGTGAGGAACCCGAACTTTGGACTATAGCCCTCAAACATAGAAAGATTGTGCGTGAGAGTCCTTGGGTTGTGAGCGGCAAAGGTGGCATGAGGGCGTATGCATATAACGAGAACAGACCGCGAACGAGGACGAGAAACAAATTACTCACGGCTTTGGGTGACGAGAGGGGGAGATACATGGTGCCGGGTGTCATTTCGGCGTAGAAGCGAAGTTCCCAATTTTAGGCAAGAGAGAGAGTAAGACATCGCGATAGAGGAGTGGGACGGCAAGACACTGGTTAAGCATGAAGTTTGCGACCCAGTCGCGTTGAATCAGGTGTAGTTGCGCCACTGAAAGCAGCGCTCCAGGCTGTCTTCGATTTTCAACGTTTCGATTCCCCATTCCATCCCGGTATAGCTCCTCCACTGATTCACCACTGCCAAGCTCATCCTCAGAAACGCGTCGCGGTAGGTGTGAAGGAAATAGACACTCACGGAGATGTACTTGTTACACAGAGCCCTCGTCCTCATATTCGAAGTCCTTCGGAGCCGAGAAACTCAAGGGCGCAACGCTGAATCTTCCCAGCTTGGTAGCCTTGCACTTGGCACGAAAGAAGGTCTGCGTTGGACGGTTCTCTCGGTGTGCTCTTCGACGATTCTAGCGACTTCCAAATACGGGTCGGCTTATTCTTGATCGACGTGGGACTGCCTCGACTCCTTTGCATACGTCGAATTTAGCAATTAAACGAGACGACATCTCATCCAACAAGATCTCGACACGTAAAGGCCTCCACCACGGACGCATCTCTCATGGATCAACGCCACTCCGACATATATGGGAGATGAATATCGCCCGGACATGCATTCGCCCTGCAGTAGAACTCTAGAACTTGAAACTAGCGGCAACACGAACTCGCGGCGAATGAGACGCTGAGAGCCAGATTGAAGAAAGCCTGGAGCGGATACGAGACGAGGCATAGCAGTTAACACGTCTGCGCAGCGTACATAGAGGGAGATAACGCAGGCAAACTGGAGACATGTTCAGGTGGAATCATGAATAGGCAAGAGTAGAAACTCGGTATATGCAGTGAGAGCAGCGGTCGCATCCGCGGGAGGAGAACCTGCGGCGAGGAGAGCGAACAGCAAAGGGGAGCCATCGGTAGAGGCAGAAGACGGATGGCATGAACCAGATACGGAGCCGAGGCGGGTATAGCATTTCTCGCAGTACCTCAGAAGGAGAATTTTTGACGACGAGAAGGAAATCGTCCCCGGTGACGTGGAACCGTTAGTAGAGTAAACGCAGCGAGGTGGAATGCAAGGTATGGCGATGAGGCGGCTATAGTATTTCTCGCACTAACAATGGTACATTCTGAAGAACACGAGAAGAAAAATCGGGCCTGCGTAACAACAATCAGTCAAGTAAAAACGACTCGAAAAAGTCCATGACGCACGCTCCGTAGTTCCCAATACATCTCGCTCCCTCCAAAAAACCAGAGTAATCCACAATCGAGGAAGAACACCATCAGATAGTATCAGCCCGTTCCTATCGTGTAAACAAGGTATGGTGCCGAACGAGCGAGGTCAGCTTCCACCGCATGGGGTCAGGCTCAGTGCACTGCACCGGGGATATCGGCATGGGCATTTTTGATTGTAGAAGAATCGGGGGAAAGCACCCGCTGGCGCCCTTATATATAGGCACGTCAGGTGCGGTGCACGGACCTCGGGTTTATTCGGCGTTGATTCGGAGTCTCATCGCCGGCACAAACTTGAACGGTACCAGCTCAACAATAGTGGAATTTCTCTGGGATACAACTCTCATTTCGCGTGCAGCTGAAAGCAATTCAGTATTTTGCTATCCCCGGAGTCGGATTCTATTTACATACGGTAACTTGTCGAGTTCCTGCGGAAGTTCCCCATGAGGTTGGTTCTCCCTTGGTTCTCCCTGGCAATTTAATCATTCAAGAAGGGATCGATGGAGGCACCGGGTACTCCAAAAATTCATATCTCGAGTGGGATTAATTGGTAGCAGTCCACAAGAAAAATAAAGGGGCTTCCGAAATTTGGCAACTCCCTAACAAATCCGATCCCTCGCCTTCGCGCCGAATGACAACGCACGCTGTCCAGAATTCCGACGCTGCCGCCAGCTGTAAGCCTGAGGGAACTCACAATAAAGGACTCCGGATACTGTCCAGCGGTATGCGCTCATTTTGGGTGGGAAGCTCACTTTCTCGAGCCATCTTGAAAGTTGACCCTCATATCATGATCAAGCCTGTCGTCTGACCTCGTCCAATAATCTTTCAATCCAGGTTGCAAGAATCAACCGACGTGAAACACTTTCATGACAAAGCAGTATTCATATTACTTCGAGAGGCAGCGCTAACTCGGCCGAGGTAAAAACGAACATTCATGGAATTTTTCCCATGTTTAATTGGGAACACGAGAGATATATTCACCTTTATCGCTACCAGTCCTAAAAAAAGTCCTGGCACGCATTTTGCGGCCGCAAAATGCCTGCGATGGTCCAAATCCAGTAAAAGCCGGTTATGTGTAAATCGCGTGGGAGTGATGGTGCGTGGTCTGTTTGCGCTGTCAATCCGCAAGCTTGCGTCTCTCCCTCATGATGAATCTCCAACAACCAAACCCCACGTCCAAATCCACACTCTGAAAGTTTCCTCTCCGGATTCGATGGAACGAGGCGCGTTGTAGTATCTAGGTCCAGGACCTTTCGGGTATGGAGCTGCTCGGCGTACTGTCAGAGTGCGTCATCGATTTTTAATCATTCTCTTCTGTGTGCAGGACGCCGCGAATGCAGTGACCCGCAATTCTCCTGGTATCGCGACTCCAGTGATTCTTCGCACTGATCGGCTGGACGCTCGTGGCGGCAAACTCAAGATCTCCCCTGATCCGTGGGACATGGCCGCCAATTCGCTCTCCTCCGTTGCCAGACTCGGAGATCCAGACCGGATATGCCCCCCACAACGCCCTTAATCGATGTTATCCCTGGACCCGCGCGCAAGTCGAATGGGAAATGGCGCATCAGTCCGGACGTTTACCGCTTGATATACAATGGCATACGGCTCTCCCCGAGGATACCCCATCACCGCCGGTTGTTCCTCCCAGGCGACTGTTCACGTTGTTCGGAGACTCAAAGGCGGCAAACCCGTCATCTATCTCTTCGCCCCCAACGTCAAGGACGCAGCCGTACGCCTCACATTAACCCGCGACTGGGATCTCTCTGCGGTCTATCCAGTCGTTCAGCAAACGAAGTCGATCCCAGGGGGCGATACCGTTGAATGGCAGGTTCGCGTCCACCCGGACGGAACCCTCACGCACCACCGGGCTCGATGTGGCGTATCTATTCTGGGAGGCGCTGTGCGTTTTCCGGCTCCCACTTTCACCTCAAGACTCACTTACCTCGCCTTCCAGCACCAACCATGATGTTCCGATGACGCCCTGGGATCGCCGCTCCTCAATCCAGTTGAACCTTGCGTCGCACAATCCGAGTCGTTCTCCCCACGACCTGCGATCTCACCCCCGCGGACTCCGTCCTTCTCCCCGTCAACGCCATCACGCCCTACCTTGACGAGGCGCTCCGCAAACTCGACCTCCATACAGAGGCGAGCACGTCGTTCATAGCGTGCGCCATTCTTGCATTAATACTGATACTAATACCGTCGGCTTACCAGCTACTAGTTCCATCCTTCCTGAAGCACACTCACGTCGCGCTGCGTTTCGTCTCCCAGGCCGCATACGAGCGTGCAGCGCGCCTGGAAATAACGCCTGCGCCCGACGTCTTCACCCGCGTGTTCACGGAACAGGACGTCGTTACGGGCAAGTGGAACACGGAGGCGGGGGACCCTGCACGGATGTGGTGGGTGTGGGCGCCGGGCAGGCGAGGGACGCTGGTTTATTCAGGGTTTTGGAATGGGGTGGGATGGAGGTGGTGGGGCGGTGATTCTTTCTCGTGTGTTTACTATGTATTGGGTCAGAAAACAGCATGCACGATGTCGTTTGAAAGAATGGATACCAACTCGATTTCGCAGCTTCTACGCACAGGAGAGGCATGTCTTTGCTCATAGGGATGGTCTGTGGTTAGTTGGAGGTTAGGGTTAGCTGTAGAGATGGGGTCGAGGTAATTGAACCCAATAGAGGATCGCGGCGCACGTTGTATTACGCTGCGCAGCTGTACGGGCATCCCCCGGGGGCCTTCGAGGGAAGCGTCGATGGGTCGGGTGTTGAAACCCACGCAGGCCCTGTAGGGCTGGATGGTACAGTATTCATTCCCGCAGCGGGAGTCATGTCACCGCCAGATGTGACATGCGAAACCATGCGTGGGTCTGTCGCGACTCGCCATAGGAAATGTGGGGTTTTTCTCACCTACGGCTCGACTTTCGGGGTCTTACTGTCCTAAACCTCGCTGAATTCTGAAGAAAAAGCGGCACACCAAGTCTTCGAACGAGTAGTGGACGCAAAATGGGACGCAGCATCTCGTGAATATATATTGCTGCCAGTGGGGTACTGATAGGCATGTTGCTATCTTTAATATGGTTCTGTAAGGAGAAATGAAACCTATAGCGTCTACCAAGGCTGGTTGCCAGAGTGGAAGTTTTTCAAGGGGTATCCGCTCCTACTGTCGAGTGCACCGAGTAACCAGTGCACGCGCCGCCGAGGCTTTAGCAGCAGAATAGTGGGATGCAAAAACGTCGCGAGCCGTAGACTGGAATGTTTTCCCCACGTAGCAGAGCCTATCCGTATAACCCACTGTAATCCCATTTAATATGAAAACGGACACGTCACTCGGCATCGGTCGAAAAATCGTTATCCATGACTTCCCAGCATCCGGCTCCAGTAAATTATTCCCACACCAGTACTAGTGTGCAAATGTATTCAAATGACGCTGTAGGCCCTCCGCGTAGTCCGAAAGAACGGCCATATCATCGGCGTGTTCCAGGTAGCTTGAAGTCGGCAAAGAAAAGATCCTAAAGGGTCGGGGATACCGTATCTCCAATAAGCACACCGATATCGATATCGGAGTAATATACCTCCGAGTGCGCGTCCCCCATAATCACAGCATATTCCATTTTGCTGTAGAACATCCGCATCCAATCAAAAAGTTTCCCAGTGACACCCGTCTTATAAAGCTTGGTCCACAGGAGATCGTGGTTGGTCGAGGAGAACGCGTTCGTAATATCTAAGAATGCAATCCGCAACGTCCGACCTTCTGCCCGCGCTAGACTCGAGCCAATCCCTTGGGCGTAAGATCTCAAAGACAGTCGTTTGATCACTACGCCGGAGGGACAGGACCCCTGAGAATACCCTCAAAGGGTAGGTCCGGTTCCGGACAAAAAATTTGACAATTTGGCCCCGAAACCTAGGTCCCGGACAGACAAAAATAGGGGGCTGAAGGCAAAAATGCCAGGTCCAGCCTGGACAAAATTCGAGGTCTGGCGAGGTTTAATCAAACTTTTTTTGAGGGAAAACCATCCATTTCGTCTTTTTTTCCACGCGAAAACTCCCTCGATCGCTCCGATTTCACGAAAACAACCCCAAAAACAGAGCAGGAAGAGAAATTAGCATTTTCTTGGCCGTGGGAGCGAAAAATTACCCTTTTGGGATGATCCCATCACCCTCGGCTAGGTCCAGGACGGACAAAAAACGCCCAAATCCCCTCGAAACCTGTCCAGACAAAAATCCCCGGATTGAGGACTTTGGGAACCTAGCCTTCGACGGGATTGTCAGGGGTCCTGGAGGGACTGGTAGATAATCACCGGTGACCAATAGACACGGAGTTTGCCGAGAATCTTTATTGAAAGTTCGAGACAAAGTTTTTTCGAATGTACATCTGAAGAGGCAGTTTGGTATATATTCAAGTTCTAAGACTCTGTATGTTTTCAGTTTTTTATTATCCGGTGAATGGGATTTGCTACAGCGAATTTACTCGCAGCGTCTTGTGTTTGGCGAAGCACGTGCCTTCAAGCCACCTTCTTGGCGTGGCTTGGCGCTCACAAGATTCATTCGCAGAGGAGCCCGTCTTTTAGCTATTAAAATTCGAAACTCGTCCGAGGTCTTAGCATTTGAAGGGCTACAAAACTGTCTACTCAGATTCACAATATAAAATAAAATTTACACAACTTTACGGAAATTTTGGCGAAGACATTTAATCAGTCTCGGCAAACTCCGTGTCTATATGTCACCGGTGATTTCCTTCCAGTCGTTATTCAGCCGTGCTATTGATCGACTATCATCAATACACAGAATAACGACTGGTTCGAGTCTATGCCCGCGCACGCTCGATCATGGTACGCAACAAAAAACACTATTGTAGGTACGGTAATGCTCTCCGTTTTGCGAGTCGGGAATAACTCCCTTTTCCGTGGCCCAAACATAGAGGCACTTATGAATGAGCAAGCAGACGAGTTTGAGAAAGCAACTCTCAAGACCTATTGTGGGATAGCTCCCCATTCAGACAATGGTTTGTCTTTCTTAGGTATTGCCGCTATCAGGGTCGTGAACCACACCCAGGCGCATCGTTTCGGTCCACACATTCGTTGATAAGCCTACAAAGCACTGAATTCTCCACAACCATTATCTCGCGGTAATGAATTTGTCCAAACCAACGGTAGTGTTATAATGTGTTCTGAGATGATCTTTGGCCCACACAATATCCTCTTCTGTGATTTTGCCATGCAGAGTTGGATGAGGAGATTCCTCAGAGGGCAGAGGAATATTTGCAGCACGTTCCACCACAACGTGCATGCGCTCTATATTAAAGTTTGCAGGTGGCGGCTGAGGTACATTCATCCGCTTCTCAAAACACATTGCTAAATCGGCCAAGAGACACGGCCGCAGGTCGAGGTTTCGAGTCTGCCATGTTTCTGTAGACCTTCCAAAAAGCTGCAGAATTGGACCACGCATTTGTGAGGCGCTTGTGATTCGCTCTTTATACAGCACGATTTAATACCCTTCCTCGATGTGCTGCATAATGGTACACAGGAATATCCCCCCAGTAGACTTCGCATCTACGCTTGGGCCAGAAAGCAGCGTATTCTCTGGGATATCACAGGAAACCTTGACCAGACGCTCAGAATACCCGTTCGCAATGGAAGCACTGAACCGATGCAAGGAACATACAACTCGGACGGCAGAAGCAGCTGAGTCCTCGCCTTGGCGGCCGTATCGGCACCGTCATTGTACCCGTTCACAGAGTGAGCCTTCACATAATGAAATTTTACAGCAGCGGATTGGAATTTAATCCAAGACACAACATCCCGCAGAATGTCGGCATTCGCACATTTCCTGTCCTTATCGGCATGGTTAGGTGCCCAGTACAAGAGAGACCGAATCGAGTATTCCGAGTCAGAAGAAAATGTCAAAGACTTGTTCAGGGAAACAGTGGACGGTGCATAGAGTATCGCCAATAATTACCCTCTGTCGTTGGTCTGCTCGCCTGTAACACGGAGAGTCATGTTGAAAGAATTTCCCGGGCCATAGTAAATACCCGCCTCAGCGCGTGTTGCTGGAGACCCGTTATTAAAGCATGATCCATCTGTAGGACCATAAAAAGCTGCTCTCCGTTCCTCTGGCGATTTTTTACTTTCCATAGTCTCTCGGAGCAGCACATCCAGGTACGCATGACTGTGCTTGGCCTCATCCAGTTTTTCACGGAGATAAGGCCGACCAGGATGTGTCACCACAGGTACATCGGGCAGTGAGATTCAAAACGAGCGGAGCGTGATCAGACCACGGGTCAATTATTCCAACTTCAGAATTATTGACCATGTTGCACCCCACGATATCACATAGAGCATAATCCGGACCCATCGCTCCTTCCGTTTTTGTGTAAAGTCCACGCTTATGAATTAAGAATGCCTACACATCTTTTAGGTTCTGTCCTCGCATCTTGCTTGCGCCTCGAGCTGTGGTCATCTGGAAAGCATTTCGAACACGGTTGACAAATATTTGCGAGGAACGTCCCGGATCATCGGAGACCGGGTATGAACTTTCAGAGATACCCGCCTCAGGTCTGCGAGTTCTCAAAGCTGAAGTATTCATGAAGCTCAGCGTTTTTCCGCTGAGCAAGTCAAAACTGGGCGAATTGTTGTAGAAAGCGATCTCGAGCTCGCGCAAACTGGGGCAACTCTGAACAGCCGCTAAATCAAAGACAGATAGTATTCTAGCTGGGAGGCTAGGGTCTCTGCGACAGCTTTCCAGAGCTATTCACGCCGTTCATCGCTACACCTCTTAGAACTCGAGCTGCTGCGGGACGATGATGGCGTGGAGAGCCTTGGATGTGAGCGCCACGGAATTTCCAGTAGTTCGTGGGGCTGGGAAATTTCGCTTGAATTCGACACAACTGTTTCCGCAAGGTGAGAGAGCAAGGCAAGCGACAGCGGAGCCGATGGTTTCAAATGGCGCATGCATCACGTGCATGTCCTACGCGTCCGCATCAGCCAAATATCAACAAGCAAATGAGCCTTCGTTCTCCTTTTTCAACGTGACAGGGGGCGACGTGCGGGCTCCTTCACAAGGGAGAATATTTACCAGGATTTGGGAACCGGGCCGAATGAGATGCAATGATTTTCAAAACTAACTCATCCAGTATAGCAAGGCCAAAGTAAGGCACACGCGAGTCGCGCGAGAGAGTCGAACACACAACAAATGGGGTGCGCTTGAGATTGTGACCCGAATTCTGTCTCTCTCGGTGGGGAGAGGTAAGTATATGCATATCCCGCGCCTGAGCCCAACACGACCGCTTTTATTTTCATTCCATGGAGCCGCGCCAAAATTCTGATTTATACAAGTTCCTAGTTCGGAAACACACTGCCTTCAAGTTCGGTGTCCATACACCGGACACGTTCGTTCAATTCCCTTTTCTTTCTGAATCAGCGAGCGTCTTAAGACGAATCATAGGCCTGCGGATGCTACCAGAAATGGGGCACGTACGGTATGATATCAACGAGTCCACCGAACACTGTTGTAATTAGGATCACAGGTATACATACCAAGAAACCCTGGCAGCGGATGCATCCATTCATACGTCGCAGGACCATGCATGCACAATAAGCCAAAAGCAATCCTTTCTCCCGGACGGTGAGTTCCGACACCCGAAGAGAAGTCTGTTGTATTTCTCTGGCGACTGTAGAGCAATCTTCGTAAAACAATAACGTCGTTCTGTCCCGTGTTTCTTCTTCTGTTATGTAACACGGGTCTTGTTCCTGGGGGTGGTGAGATAGATCTCGGGCGAGAGGAGGCGGAGAACTAAATCCCAGGCGCGAGGACGCTGGCGATCTGCAGGGAATGCTGCATACGTATAATGACAATGCGAATACGTGCTTGCTCCTAAGAGGGCTACGCCAGCGATGTGCAGGTCGACGCGTTCGGCGATGTGGAGGTCTTCAGGACGACTCGCTGTACATGAGATGCAGGGAAGCACTCGACGTGCATCTGTGCAGTGTCTTGAGCAGAGACGACATCCGAGTGTGAGATGCGGGAGGTGGATGGGGAAAGCGTGGGGATGCTGAGCGGCGTGCGGTGGAGGTCGAGGTCAATTATGGTATGGTACGGTGCCAGGCGATGAAGGCGGACAATGAATGCAGAATCCAGATTTATCCTGGGAGACGAGGGAATGGGATGTGCTAGGCGCAGCGTGGCTGAGGAGGAGCTCGTGGTAGCACCGGTTGCGGAGATTTTTGAGGAGGACGGTGGTATGTAAGCACCGCGCTATGTATATAAAAGGGCTAACACCCAATTTGAGGGATTGACGGGAGTATTTACGCACCTAATTCCTTGCTACCGCACAGTCTGCGGGGCGTTTCGACGCAGAGAGAGGAAGCTATCAATTCCAAAAAGGGTGGAGAACTAGACGTCGTGTAGAGTGGGATGGCGAGGCACTGGCTAAGCGTGAAGTCTGCAGAGCACGACCCAGTCGCGGTGAGTTAGATGTAGGTAGCATCGCGTCTGAAATCAGTTCATTCGGAAGGCAGATGGCGATCCATTTACTCCATCCCGGTATCTTCCCCTTACTGATTCCCATGTGAGAAGTCCTCAGAAACGCGTCGCGGGGTAAGTATCAAGGGAATCATCGCTCACGGAGATGTATCTGTGACAGAGGCGTCGTCCTCGTATTCAAAGGCCCTCCGAGTCAAGAAACTCAAGCGCGCTGAATTTGCGCAGTGTACATAGAGGGAAATAACGAAGGCAGACTGGACACGCCCTGAGGTGGAATCATGAATAGGGCAGGGTAGAAGCTCGCGACGGCGTATATGTACAGCGAGAGCAACGGCGGCATCCGCAGGGGAACCTCCGACGACGAGAGGCGAAAAGCAAAGGGGAGCCATCGGTAGACGCAGAAAGATGGGATGAGCCGGATATGGAGCCGAGGCGGGTATAGCGCATTTCTCGCAGTACCGTGGAAGCAAAATATCCAACGATGATAAGGAAATCCCCCACAGTGATGTGGAACCGTTAGTAGAGTAGACACAGCAAGGTGCGATAGAAGGTATGGCGACAAGGCGGCTATACACTAACGATGATACATCGTGAAGAAAACGAGAAGAAAAGACCTGCCCAACAACGATCAGCGAAGTAAAAACGACGTGAAAAAACCACGACACACCAAATATCCCTCTCTCATTCCCAACCCATCCCGCTCCCTCAAAACAAGCCAGAGTTAAGCCAGAGTATCCGCAAGTCCATACTCAAGCAAGAACGCCATCAGATACCATCAGCCCGTCCCTATCGTGTAAACAAGGTATGGCGCCGAACGGGCGAGGTCAGCATCTTCCACCGCATGAGGTCAGGCTCAGCACGCTGCACCGGGGTTATCTCATGGGGCGTTTTTTTTTGATTGGGGAAGAATCGAGAGGAAAAAGTGCGCGCTGGAGCTCTTATATATATAGCCTGGGTTCCCACGTGCACGGACCTCGGGTTTATTCGGCGGTGGTTCGGAGTTTCATCGCCGGCACAAACGATACGAGCTCGAAGCTCAACCATATTGGAATTTTTCTGGCTATAACTCTCATTTCAGTGCCGCGTGCAGATGCAAGGAATCCAGTATTTTTCCATCCCCAGAGTCGGATTCTATTCACATAAGCTGTCGCACGAGTTCCTGCGGAAGTTCACCTGAGGGTGATCATCCCAAGCTCAATAGTTCAAGAACGGATGGATGGAGGCACCGGGTGCCGCCAAATTGATAGCTCGAGTGGGATTACATAGTAGCAATCCACCAAAAAACAACCGGGCTCTCGAAGGTCGGGCACTCCCTAACAAGATCCCCGCCGAACGACAACGTGCGGGCTCCAGAGTTACCACGCTGCTGCTGGCTGCAAGCTTGACGGAACCCAGTAAATACCTCAGCATATCTTCTAGCGGTATGCGGTTATTTTGGGATTTTACGTTGGACGTTCCCACTCTATCTCATACCATTTCGAAAATTAAGGTATCCTGATCAAGATTATTCTTTACATGTATGACCAGTGGGCGCATGCATCCCGGTTGCAAGAATCCACAGACGTGGATGCTCTGAAGCAGCTATAGGGGAGGAATCGGGAGCATTGACAGACATCCAGCGTTGAAGTTGAACAATTGAAACCGTGGAACTGGCTGTAGCTCCGCCTGGGTAAAATTCCTCCAAGATCAGTGGGTGAAATCATTCTTCAAGTGGGTATTCAGGACGAATCAGTATTGATATCGCTGTGGCTGACTCGGACGAGGAAAAAATGTTCAACATTTCATGGAATTCTTCAGAAGTCGGGAACATGAGTGATGTATGTATTCACCTCTATCCCACTGAAACAAGTCCTGCCAACATTTCGCTACGGCAAAGTGTCTGGAATGGCCCAAACCCAGTGTAAGCCGGTTACGTGTAAATCGGAGCGTGGGAGTGATGGTGCGTGCTGTGTTTGCGGGCAATCGAAGCCTGCGTCTCTCCCTCACAATGCCCTTGATCGATGTTATCCTTGGACCGATGCGCCAGTCCAACGGCATACAGCTCTCCCCCGAGGACACCGCCATCATCGCCGGCTGGTCCTCCCAGAGGCGACTGTTTGAGACTCAAAGCCCGTCATCCAGCCGTACGCCTCATTAACCCGCGCTAGAATCTCTCTGCAGTCTATCCAGCCCCTCCGGCAGGCCGCAGCTCCATCGCGCACGTCGGCGCAGACGTGCACATCATCGCCGCCAACGGCTCCACTTCGTCACCCCCAAAGCCATCAAGGTCAAGGCCGCTGGCGACCGGCTCAGTTGCGTACGCGTCATGGCTCAGCACCAGGTCCTGGCCCATCGCGTTCACGATGACGTAGAAGATCCCCGGCGAACTACGGGCAGACCGTGTTCCTGTTCAACTCGATCGAGCCGAACTCGGGCGACGCGATTCTGCAGCCTGGGCCCCAGGTGTGTTTGATTTATACTTCTTTTCTGCATCCCAGCTGACCTATCGATCGCGCTACGGACCTTCGTCTGCAGGAGGAGGCGCGTTCTGGGCTCTCGCTACCTGGGTGCGTCCATTATTTCCTCGCGGGCTCACACTTATACTTACGACATGTTTGCTGCGCTATGTAGTGCCTCGTCGGCGACCAAACCTTCTTCACCACCCCCTCCGCACCTCCGCGTTTGAGACGCTCGACGGCGCCATCACCCTCACCTCCTCCTCCGGCCCCTCCACCGCCTACACCTCGCCCTTCAGCAACGTCCCTGGCACCTCGCTCAGCACCACCGGCGCCGCACAGCTCACCTGGGCGGCCGAGAGGTGAGAGGCCTGCGGCGTCATCAGCGTCAGTGACTATGCCACTAGCCTCACCTCCTCCTCCGGCACCTCCTTCGCCTACACCTCGTCCTTCAGCAGCGTCTCCGGCACCTTGCTCAGCATCACCCGCAGCGCACAGTGCACCGGGCCACCGAGACGCTCGAGGCCTACGGCCTCAACTCCGCCAGCGACTACCCCACTGGCTCGACCGCGTTTTCTTGCATCAACTTGAGGCTGAGTTCTGGGGCGGTGCCGACGGTTGCGTGGAGCAAGGTTAGCGATACAGCGGATGGGTTGATCACTACGGTTAACACCAACGGCGCTACCTACGCCGATATCACCATTGTGTACGAGTTAGAGGAGCGGCAGTTAGCGGCATTTTTATGGTATCGGTCCTGTAACGACATTTCGATGTACCAGTTTGGGATTCTCCGCTGTCGTGACTCGCGTGAACTATGTCTTGAGTTTGAGGAGGTAACAATCCCGCCTTTACGTCGATACAAGCGGGATTTCAGGAATTCCCCAGAAGCTCCATCTCGTTATTGCGTGAAATGCAACGCTTTTTGCGAATGTATTGGCGAAAATTCCTTGATGCATCTCTGCTACCGTTGCGCCCTCGGACTCTCTTCCGTCTTCGGCAATCCAACAATTGAGGTGGCCAAGGCTCGCATCTGGCTATAAAATCTCACCTAAATACCTCGGGCGAGACAAATATCGTACGGGAAGATCTTCCATGGTCCACAATGAAATTCATTCCCCAGTTCCAACTTCTTCAACCTGATCTTGCAATCATGCTTTCAAAGACACTGCTACATGTAGCTGTCAACACCCCTCCGATATCAGTTCCGGTCTCCTCCGCACAGCCCAGTGTCAGACCGATGGACGTTAACACTGTACGCCGCTACTTTTGAGGAATATTCAAGTCGAGTTCATCCCCTTGCTCGATTAGTACTTACTTATTCCCGTGTGCCTGATTGGAATTTGGCACATACATCCCGCTGGTTTGCTCCCAGATGGTATGGCTGCAGAAGAGAATTTAGCGCGGCACGGCGCGATAGGAGTTGAACTGTTGGATAAACTAAAGTCCAAGGCGGGAATACTCTCGCTTCAAGCTTTCCGGACACATCAGCCAATTGACAAAAATCTGGTGACCTTTTTGGGCTTGTGACCTTGTCCCGAGCTTTTCGACAAGCTCCCAAGGTCAAAAAAGGTTGGGAGTCAAAAAACACCCCCCATGAATTCTACCACCAGTCCCAGATCAACGCTAGAAAGAATATTTTTTTAAAGAAAATATTGACCTTGTGAAAATTACTACCTTTCTGGTGACCTTGCGACCTTGCGGCCTCTTTAGACCTTGTTTGACCTTGTTTGACCTTGTACAAGGTGAAACAAGGTCCACCAGGGATCTGTCAAAACTCTGATGCAGGCCCATATCAAGACATCACATGTCTGGGGTGTTGAAAACATTTAACCCAAGTTCAACCAGCCTCAGTTTGGGTGAGGGGTCTGGAGATTCCTGGAAAACACCAGTCTAAATAAACGAATGAAACCCCCTAAAATTAATAAAAGATCAGGTCAAGCTAACAAAATCTGAGCGAGAAAGAAAAGAAAAGACCGCCCGGCCTGATAATCGAAGCGTGGCGGGTTGCTAAACCGTAGCTACACTTGACCACCGGAGCAGCGAGAACATAACGGTAGTTGTTATTATTCAAAGTACAACGTAGTTGAATGGAAACAATCGTTAACTGGGATCTGCATGTTGTTGTCTTATACTTTCCCTTGGCCCAAGTTTCTTCGTGTATCTGCATAACGACATCAAGATTCGACACCCCGCTGTTCTCCGCGAGCTATGAAAGAACAAATACCTAGTCATCAAAATCGATCCCCAAGAACAAAGGAAAGAAAATACCCAGCTATTCAGCAACCGTCAAGTCGAGAATGACCATTCGGCCGGATTCGTACCCGAGACATACTCTGTTGCTTGAACTTGAAGCTGCAGATATATGGAAGTCGCGTTCATGAGGGGGGATCCAACAGTCGCCGTTCACGCCGACTATCCACGACCCGATTATTGCTGGCGGGGGAGGGTCCCACGGCGAAATGCTCCTGCTAGCCACATCGTAGATGAGGTGCTCGCCAGTTCTCGTTTGAATCGCAACTTGTCTGCCATCCTGAACGAATGCGACAGATTGTATGCTGTGGCCTACTTCAAGGTTGACTTCCTGTTCACCCGTGCTCGCATTCCAGATTTTGATCATGTAATCATCAGATCCAGATATGACTTGGCTGCCGTCTGGGGAGAATGCCACAGCTCTCACCCAATCTGTATGGCCCTTCAGCTTCGCTTCCACCACACCTGTTGTTGCATTCCAAATCCAGACTGTGCTGTCACCCAATCCAGATACAACTCGGCCCCCATCCTGGGAGAACACGACAGATAACACCCAGTGGGTATGGCCCTCCAGCTTCGCTTCCTCCACACCTGTTGTTGCATTCCAGATCCGGACCGTGTGGTCGCTCGATCCAGATACGACTCGGCTCCCATCCTGGGAGAATGCGACACATCTCACCCAATCTTTGTGGCCCTCGAGTGTGGCTTGCAGCTCCCTCGTGCTCGCATTCCAGATCCTGACCATGTGGTCATTCCCCCCAGACGTGATTTGGCTCCCATCTGGAGAAAAAGCAACACAGTTCACCCGGGCCCCCAGGGTTGCCTCTGCCTCGGCTATCCTGAGCGCACTCCAGATTCTGATTGTGTAGTCATAGGATCCAGATATGACTTGGCTGCCATCTGGGGAGAATGCCACGGATTTCACCCCACTTGTATGGCCCTCCAGCTTCGCTTCCTCCACACCTGTTGTTGCATTCCAAATCCAGACTGTGTTGTCCCATGATCCAGATATGACTCGGCCCCCATCTGGGGAGAATGCCACAGATTCCACTGAGCTTATATGGCCCTCCAGCTCCGCTTCCACCGCACCTGTTGTCACATTCCAGATCCGGACCGTGAGGTCATCTGATCCAGATACAACTCGGCCGCCATCTGGGGAGAATGCGACAGATGTTACCGAGTTTTTGTGGCCCTTGAGTGTGGTTTGCAGCTCCCCCATGCTCGCATTCCAGATCCTAACCGTGTAGTCAGATGATCCAGATGTGATTTGGCTTCCATCTTGAGAGAATGCAACAGAAGTGACAGAATTTGTGTGTCCCTCCAGCTTCGCCTCTACCTTGCCAGTGGTCACATTCCAGATCTTAACCGTGGAGTCGGACAATCCGGATGCGATTTGGCTTCCATCCTGGGAGAATGCAACAGAATTGACAGAAGCTGTGTGTGCCTCTAGCTTCACTTCCATCTCACCGGTTTTTGCATTCCAGATCCTAACCATGAAGTCGGATGATCCAGTTGCAATTTGACTGCCATCATGGGAGAACATGACAGAATTTACTGAACCCATGTTGTTGTCCAGCTGTGCTTCCACCTTGCCAGTTTTTGCATTGCAGATCCACACCACTCCATTATGCAGTCCAGCTACAATTCGCCTCCCATCCGGAGAGAACACAACAGAATTCACCGTGTTCCCAGTGTTGATGACAAGCTCTGTGATGCCCCATGAGTCGGATAGTCCCAGTGTGAGTTTTGGTGCACGAGGGACATCTGAGGCATAGACATTGCGTATCAAGGATGTCTTTGGAAGCCAAATGAGGGCAGAGTGGTAGATCTGAAAACAATGTGTCTCAATGCACTCGAAGTTTGCTTGCAGACATCGGCGAGCATCTTCGACAAGTAGCTGGAGCTCATCACAGGGGGTATCCATTGATTTGAAGCCCTGGCAGCCCAAAAAGACTGAGTTGTGGTGCCCTCTTCAGAGTAAGTCACTTACAGATAATGTGGCAGCTGCATCTGCAAGAGATTCCACTGCTGTCAGAAGCTCCCCAAGTGCACTCAAACATTCGATCCAATGAAGAAGATGTTGGTGGCAAAAGACATTGAGTACAGTGATAAGTTCAGGACCAGGTGTCTGTACTGATGAGATGTGAGAAGCCCAATATAGGCATGCATATTTGAGTGCATCAGGAGTTGGAAGTTTGTTAACATCATCTGAAATGTTGCTCCTTCCTCTGTGCGACACCATCAACTCTTCAGGGACACCCCACAGGTTACGATGCAGTGATCGATTCATGAGGTCCAAGCATTTCAAAGCCAGCATTGTGTGACTGTCTTCGGTGGTCAGGGCAGGAAAATCAGGGGAAGAGGTGGTTGAACAACGAGTGGGGTCAGTGATGAAATCTGGGAATGATGCGTGGAATGGAGCAACTGTAGAGGCAACTGTAGAGGTGGGATCTTCTGTGGCTGGAAGGTGAATAACAGATGTTAGACACGACAAGTATCGAGAAGCATCCACTCCTGAGAGAGAACGCAGGGCTTGGACCGGGAGCGGGGTTCGGAGGAAGATGACCATTGACATTATAAGTCGGATGATCTGGATTTCATCCTTCTTTCGTTTGTGGCACACTTGTTGCAAAATGCGTGAGTAGAGGTCATCAATATCCGATAGCTGTTCCCCAGATTTTGCATCTTGAGCTATATCAGAGAGACGAGACTCGTAAAAGGCACCACCGTCCCGGATATAACGAATGGCAGTTGCTGCGTAGATAAAGAGGGGGGTGGATTGCTCGACCAGATTGGACACCTGTGATGGTGGAGGCCATGTTTCTCCTGAAGTGTTCTGTCCACAGTAGTTGTGTATCTCCTGCAACGAAGCCTTGACATATTTAACAATGTCATCCTTCACAATGTCCCGTTCAACTTCGTGCAGATAAAAAGCTTCTGCAGACTGGCTGTCAAAAGCTTGCCGAATCCAATGATCCTCCCGACTAGCAATGAATACTTTGAGAGGGAGTTTGGATGCCCATGTGAGGATGAGTCGAATGAAGGATGATACAAGTGGAAGATCACGGCATTCGTCAAGCCCATCGATGACAACAACTTTGTACCACTTGTCCCCAACAGTCTGTCGAGTGGGTTCAACAATGAGCTTGCGGAATTGGACATCAATCTTAATGTATGTCGGTTCTGCGAGAGCGGCCTCGGCCTCGAGGGCTTGGATGACCTGGGATTGAATGGAAGGGGAAGCACTGGAAAGTGCGTATGCAATTGTAGGGATGATGAGCCGTGCATTGTTAGTGTTCTCAGAAGCACGAGAACAGAAGAAACTGGCACCGAGCATATGTTTTTCGTCGAGAATCTCGCAGAACGTCTGCGCAATCGTCGACTTTCCAGTGCCAGCAGCTCCTGCCATCCAGTATACTTTCTTGCTGTCCTTTTTCAAGGCCCAAGCATCTAAATCTGTGAGGATCTGGGCACGTGTCCCTTCCATGCAGCTCGTGGGATCTCCATAAGATGAAAAGCGAGTTTTGTACGATGTCCCAGCGTGGTTGAGCTTGCCGATAGAACCTATTTAAATGAGCACCATGACCAACAGAAATTGAACAGTGCATACCGGCATGCCTTAGACGCTGTCAATATATCATATTATTAACATGAATTGACTGTTCGAAGGAGAGAGTGTACCTGCAAGATCTCATCTACTGTGACACCAGTATTCAGTTGGGTATCCATCTTTGGGATACAGTCAATAAATATATATATATATATATATAATCTGGACGGCGAACCTGGAAGATGTCACACAAAATGCTCATGTTTCGGAAGGCTTTCATTATCTTGTCTGCATCTTTTGTCCCCTCTGCGGTCCGCATCCAGAGCGGATGATTTTGCAAGTCGCTGGTCGCTTTCATTTGACGTACAATATCTCTGGAAACAAAGAGATGTTAGAGAAGTAGGAAGGAATAAGGACTGGACTCGCTCGCAAAATCTTTCGATTCTGGAATGTAGGGTTGATATTCCACCGTGTGTTTTATACATTTCGACAGTCGAGAGGATGGAGTTGAGCTTGGCTTCAAGTTCTTTGAGTTCCTCTCTGTTGGCGGACACCCTCTGCATGGAAAATATTATGCAAAGCGCAAACTCCAGCCTGGCTCACGCACCTCGGCGACGCCAGCAATAGTCAGGAATATCCCCGCTGCAGTCTTCAATGGTAGAAACATGTCCGAGCAGTCGTAGAGGCCCTGGACAATGGCAGTGAATCCTGTGTAGACTGCGCTGCCCACGTCGCCCATCCGCCCGCTGCTGGGTCTCGACTCCGGCGTGCCGGAGGGCTCGGTGGTTGGTCCCGCGGATTGGGACGTCAGGGAGGTTTGAGGACTCGTTGTCGATCGGACATTATAAGACGATGGAGAAGGACTGGCGCGACCGACGGACATGGCTGCCTCGGTTGCCTGCTGCAGGCCGGATGCCAAAGCCTTCCCACTCTTCTTCTTGCTCTTGCCCTTGAGGAAACTCTTCATGTCGAAATTTGCTGCGAGTGTAGACGTGGGGATAAGGTGAGTGCGGTGCTGGCCGCGCTCTTTCCACGTCAAGTTCCAAATATAGATGGCTCCCGGCATCCGGCTCTATCATCCGACCTCGTGCCTTCTGCCGCGCGTTGGCCGCGATTCTTGTCCCGGAGAGTCTCTGAGAGCCTTGCTTCCTCCGAGAATGTTCTCAAGCTGTCGGCTAATTTTGGACGCCTCCGTAGTGGAGTGAGGGAAGGCGTGAATATTCAACTTCAATTATTAATATAAGTCTTGCCCGCATTGGATCTCCTAATGACAAGGATTCGATATCGATGGTTTCGAGTGCGGACAGGTGGAAGAGAAGATGGGGGGGTCGTGTATCTCAGGCCCCAAGGCGTCCAATGTGTACACGTGTAAGCCGCGCCGTGTGGCGGCGGTGCTGGCACAGTGAGCAGCTGTCGCGGTGCTAGTATATATGTCAGTTACTATTTTTGGATGCGGAGAAGTTCAGCCACGCGGTAGGAGCCCACGACGTGAAGGGCAAGATGCACCGAAAATACTTCCGGGATAAGTTTTGGATGGACGTGTTTCATCGGAATTGCACAGTGGCAGCGCCGTGGGCGAAGACTATGAAGATTCTGATTCCACAAGATCTAGGCGTGAATCTACGCTGATTAAGGACAGCCAGTTGCATGCGACACAGTCGCAAGTCCAAGGATTCCATCTCAAAAAAGTGAGCGAAACTGCTGTGCATGTATCCGTTTCATTTGGAGTTGCGTGAAAGCAAGGCTTCCTGAGTCGAATTTCCAAGAGGGAATTCCCCAAGAGGAGAATCCAGTGATGCGGAAGTCGGAGGAACCGCCAACCGCCAACTGTCGGAGAAGCTTCTTTAGATTCAGACAGGTTGCAAAGGACGGGCGGGACAGATCCAGGAAAGAACGCAAAAGCGGAGGGATTCAAATTACGCGGCCAAGACAAAAACTGGTCCTTACCTGCCAGCGTGCCGAAATGGAGTATTGCCATATGGGGCCGAGGTTTGGACGCAATACCCTAATTCAATTCCATACACGTGTTTTTCGGCCACAAAGTCTTACCGTAATGTGGGGTAGTCAAATCTGTTGGCCTGAGTGATTTTTACAACTATTTTGGGCGACAGATCAGGTAGATACGGTACATTCATTATTTCTTATGTCAAATATGTCTGAGCAAGCCACCAGTGGCCACAAAAAATAAATCAAGATTTATGGCTCTATCACTTTCTGCCTATACACTACAATTCCGCCCTCCCAAAAATCCAGCCCGATTGGAGGGGATCTGGATACGCTAACAGAATTCATGTGCAGGAGGGCCATAGCTGCTAGGCCATCAAAAAAAACGGATTTTCATCTATTCCTTTCTACCAGTAATTGCGCACGAATTATTCCGGAAGATCTAGCTAGTTTCAGCTCGATCAGCCCAAAACTGAGTAAGCTATGAACAATTCTTTCGTGGGGATCAAAAACAGCCAAAAATGGAAATTTTTTGGCCGCGCCTTCGGTACTGCCAACGGCTGTAATGCAGGACGAAAGGGAACTTACAGTGGATTGTTGATGTTGATTTTAATCGGTACATGCTCTCTAGGTTCTGATACAATGTCCATTGAGAGTTCTGGTGTAGCGTCCAACTCGATGGGTATATATGTCGGAGGAGGAACGGATGGAGTCGGCAGGGATGGTTGAGCAACAGGTTGTGTATTGTTGAGAGTAGTTGGACGCAGTTGAAACAGGAGGCGATGTAGAGGCTAGTAACGGCTGGAGAAGATTGGTAATAGTGTGAGACTCAAGCACAGGCAGGGGCATTATGTGGGAGGTTGCGATTCTTTTTATTTATTTTTCCAATCTTGTCCGCGGGCGCGGGCGGTCCCGTTCTGTTTGGGACGTTTTGAGGACGAAGTATCTGTCGATGTAGGGTCGGTCATAGCCTTAAGCCAGAATCCGAAGCCAAGGAGGACGGGACAAGATTCGGAATGTAGTGGAAGATTTGTGGGATTGATGTCGCCAGTAACAAGTAAGCCTTTCGTCAAATAGTTGTTAGGAGACTTGACCAATTTTTTCCATGACAGGAGGACGAACTCGAGTGTTGCATAATTGGTATTAATCTCGGAATAACTGGCGAAAGGTGTTTTGTAAGTTCCGATGTGTGTCATCAGAGTTTCGTGGGCAGCGGATTGGCGGACGGTATGAGATGAGATTTGGGTCTGGATTCATCAGTTACATTTTTTAACATCGGATGCTACCTACTTGGTGTATGGACGGCCAGGGACGTGTTTGTAGGGATAATGGTCCGAAGGCACGTAAGGGAAAACTGGGGCTTGATGTCAAGAATAGATGTAAGCTACAGGTAATAGTAAGTAAGTGGACGATAAATGAGTAAGCAAGAAACTGCATACCCTCAGCCGCACTCGAGACTGTGGGTTATGAAATCGCCCGCAGCCTTAAATAGGGGTGCGGTTACGATCGGTCCCAAATAAGTAATAAGATAAAATAAAGAAATAGAAAGACGCTGTGCGCCATAGTCCGTTTGCTAACACTTGAACCGTCTGAAAAGCCGAGGAATGTCGATTAATTGGAGTCTGATGGAGAGCTGGAGGATTCAGACTATCCAGACGTAGAGCCGGAGGCATTCATGAGGATGGTGGATGAAAAGAGAGAAGAATTGTCACACATCATTTTGACACGTGCTGTGACCGGGCGCGATTAATGGTACGCAACTTTCAATGCGCTGTAAGATATAATTTCCAATGCCCCACAGAAGATCTAGAAATAATATCAATTAGTATCTATTGCTCATTATCTGGGACATCTGCCTGCTTGTAGCAATATAAGTGCATAATATCCAACCCCAGCTTCTCAACAAGGAAATAGGAATCCGCGATATACCTCTCACTTCACCCGGGTACCGCAGTATGAATAACCATTGCGACCACCCAAATAATGGATTTGACGGTCATTTCCCTGAGATGCTCCCCCACGCCGTGACCACAATACCACACGGTGTTACAGACAGAAATCTTCATCCGGCTCCTAGTATAGATCAACCAACGCCAAGGCACGGAAGAAGAAATAGACTTCCGCAATGGTTTGCACTCCATTGAGCAGAAACTATCAAGTAAATAAGACTGAGACGTCTACGTTGAATGATAAATGATAAAACTCCCTGGACCAGACTAGGTTTACCATTCGGCTCGACTGCGCGAATTTCTTCTTTCTTGTGGTTAGAATACTTCAGAATGCTGCGTACATGACTGTATTTGTATCATGAAACTTGAACATGGCTCTCGTCCGTTCTGTAACCAACGACAATCCTCTGAGAAAATAAGACAAGTCGTTTGGCTGTACGCTTTTTCTGTGAACGCGCTGAAAATGATTTGAATTGTCGCCTGGGACTGCTACCGAGATAGTAGGATGTGCGTCTCATCAAGAAACAAGAAACACAGTGAGCAGTAAAGTGTCAAAAATGTCTGCGGTACAGTAGTAAACTAAATTAAATCCCACCGGGGCAGTCCCGAGAACCACATGATGCGAGGGAGGTTTTACATTGCGCCGCGCAATATTCCTGCTCGTGTGAGCGCACTTCCGCGAACATCAGAATGAGCTTGCAGCCTCCATCCATCTGTGATGATCATCCGAATTCTCTGGATGGTTCATGTAGTGCGCGGACGTGCATGTGCAGATGCAATGCACAGGGGGAAATGTGTACGAAAGGACGCTCGTCACATGGAAGGTACCTAGGAAAACATATAGACGCCCCGATTTGTAAACGCCTTCATCTCTCGTGAAGATGAAGGAGAACGCCCCCCTTTCTCATGAAGGTCAACCGCGGCCCGATATAGGTTATATGAAAGGTTAACGTCGACACAGATTCAGAGATAGGTAGGTATCTACACCACAGACAAACCCAAACCTAGGTATACCGCTACCACGAGCACGGCTGGGATAGTGAGAGAGCAGCGAGGTAAGACGTATACGAGCCAAGGAGTAAAAACTGAGTGATGGGTACACCAATGCGAGCGCAGCGTCATAGACGCAGATAGAATGGAGAGAAGCTCAGACGCAGTATAATGCGGGGGGATTGAATTGGAGATTGCACGAAGGCCAAGGACTAAGGACCACGGACGAGAACCTCCGACAACGAGAAGCGAACCCACAGCGGCGGGGAGCCATTGGTGGAAGCAGCCATGCGGGATGGACTAAGTACACAGATGACGCCATAGGATTTCTCGCAGTAAGAGGGACACGGACCGCGGACGAGAACCTCCGACAACAAGAAGCGAACCCACAGCGGCGGGGAACCATTGGTAGAAGCAGCAAGGCAGAATGGACCAAGGGCGTAGACGACGCCATAGGGTTATATTCTGCAATAAGAGAGATACATTTCAAAGAGAAACGAAAAAGAAAAAGAAAATCCAATCTGGGTGCCAAACAACGATCGGCCAAGTACCACGACTCGAAAAAGCAAAGCACGCACCAGTACCCCGCAGCCCCCTCCTTCGTTTCCATCACGCTCCCTCCAAAAAGCCAGCGTACCCGCAAGGCCACAATCAAGCAAGAACGCCATCAGATAAATGAGCCCGTCCCTATCGTATAAACAAGGTATGCCGCCGAACGGGCGCGGTCAGCACCTTCCACCGCATAGGGGCCAGGCTCAGCGCGCTTCACCGGGGTTATCGTCATGGGGCGTTTTTGATTGGGGAAGAATCGAGGGAAAAAGGCGCGCTGGCGAGTTTTATATATATAACACGGTCAGGTGCGGTGCACGGACCTCGGGTTTATTCGGCGGTGGTTCGGAGTTTCATCGCCGGCACAAACGGTAGGAGCTCCAAGCTCAACCGCATTGGAATTTTCCTGGATATGACTCTCATTTCAGTGCCGCGTGCAGCTATAAGCAATACACTATTTAAATTCTGCTATCCCCGCAGGCGAATTCTATTTATATTCAGCAACTTGTCGAGTGAGTGTTCCTGCGGAAGTTCACTTGAGGGTGATCATCCCAAGCGGTTTCATAATATTCAAGAACGTGCACCGGGTACCCAAATCCATAGCTCGCGTGGACTTACCTAGTAGTCCACGAAAAAATCAAAAGGGCTCTCGAAATTCGGGAACTCCCTATCAAGTTCGATCCCTCGCTGCTGTTGCGCCGAACGACAATGCACTGTCCAGAATTCCGACGCTGCCGGCTGTAAGCCTGAGGGCCACAGTAAATACCTCGGGATATCTTCCAGTGGTATGCATTGATTTTCGATTTTACGTCAGAAGTTCTCATGAACATGATATCATTATCACGCTTCTCGCTCACCCGGTCCACTACTCTGCATGTATGACAAGTGTGATTGCGGGAATGAATAGACGTGGAGCACTTGGAGCAGCTATGCGTGAGGAAGAGCCCGCGTGACTGACAGACATGCAGCGTTGAAATTGAACACTTGAAACGGTGGAACTGGCTATAGGTCCCCCTGGGAGAAATTCCTGCAAGATTAGTCGGGTGACTTCATTCTCCAAATGGGTATTCTCACCGAATCAGCATTGATACGTATTGCTCCGGCTGACTCGGCCGAGGCAAAAATGTCCAACATTCATGGAATTCTTTGCAAGCTTGCCACGTTGGGAATACGCGAGATGAATTCAGACCTTTATCCCACCACAAAAAAATGTTCTGCCAACATTTCGCTATGGCAAAGCACCTGGGATGGCCCAAACCCAGTGAAATCTGGTTGTGTAAATAGAAGCGTGGGAGTGATGGTGCGTGCTGTGTTTGCGCGGGCAATCGAAGCCTGCGTCTCATGCCCTTGATCGATGTTATCCTTGGACCGATGCGCCAGTCCAACGGCATACAGCTCTCCCCCGAGGACACCGCCATCACCGCCGACTAGTCCTCCCAGCCGACTCTTCGAGACTCAAAGGGGTCATCCAGCGGTACGCCTCACATTAACCCGCGACTGGAATCTCTCTGCAGTCTATCCAGCCCCTTCCGGCAGGCCGCAGTTCCATCGCGCACGTCGGCGCAGATGTGCACGTCATCGCCGCCAACGGCTCCATCCTCCACGTCGTCACCCCCAAAGCCACCAAAGTCAAGGCCGCCGGCGACTGGCTCGGTTGTGTACGCGTCATGGCTCAACACCGAGTCCTGGCCCATCGCGTTCATGATGACGTAGAAGGTCCCCGCTGTGCCCGCCGCGAACCACGGGCAGACCGTGTTCCTGTTCCACTCGATCGAACTCGGGCGACGTTGCGCTCCAGGTGCGTTTGATTTATACTCCCTTTCTGCTGCCTAGCTGACCTATTGACCGCAGTACGGACCCTCGGCGGCAGGAGGACGCGCGTTCTGAGCTCTCGCTACCTGGGTGCGTCACCTTGTCTTATTCCACTGGACTCCACGTCCTCCGTTGCTTGTACCTCGTCGGCGACCAACCTTCTTCACCACCCCCGTGCGCACCTCCCCGGGCGTGACGCTCGACGGCGTCATCACCTTCACCTCCCTTTCCGGCGCCTTCTTCGCCTATACCTCGTCTTTCAGCAACGTCGCCGGCACATCGCTCAGCATCACCGGCGCCGCGCAGCTCACCTGGGCCACCCCGAGACGTTCGAGGCCTATGGCGTCGCCAGCGACTACCCCATCGGCCTCACCTCCTCCTCCGGCACCTCCTTCGCCTACACCTCGTCCTTCAGCAACGTCGCCGGCACCTCCCTCAGCATCGCCACCGCGCAGCTCACCTGGGCTACCGAGATGCTCGAGGCCTACGGCGTCACCAAAGCCAGTGACTACCCCACCGGCCTCACCTCCTCCTCCGGCACCTCGTTCGCCTCGTCCTTAAGCAACGTCGCCGGCACGTCACTTAGCATGATCGGCGCCGCGCAGCTCACCTGGGCCACAGAGACGCTCGAGGCCTACGGCGTCACCAGCGCCTGTGACTACCCCACCGGATCCACCGTGTTCTCGGCGATTAACTTAAGGCTGAGTTCTGGGGCGGTACCGGCGGTTGCGTGGGATCATGTGAGCGCCACCGCGGACGGCTTGATCACCACTCACGGCGCCACCTACGCCGGGATCACCATTGCGTACGAGGTAGAGGAGCGGTAGTCAGTGGCATTTTTCTGGTATCGGTCCTGTAACGACATTTAAATGTACAAATTTGGGATTCTCGGCTGTCGCGACTCGGGCGAACTGTGTCTTAAATTTGAGGGTAACAATCCCGCGTTCACGTCGATACAAGTGGGGTTTCAGGAATTCCTTAGAAAGCTCCATCTCTCGTTATTGCGTGAAATGCAACACTCTTTGCAAAAATTCTCATCCATGTATTTGCGAAAATTCGCCGATGCAGCTCCGCTACTGTTGCCTCGGACTCTCTTCCGTCTTCGGCAATCCAACAATTGACGGGGCCAAGGGCCGCTTCTGGTTATAAAATGGCACTTAAACACTTACTTCGGACGAGACAAACATCATACGGGAAGATCTTCCATGGTTTACAAAGAAATTCATTCCCCAGTTTCAACTTCAACCTGATCTTGCAACCATGCTTTCAAAGACACCGCTATATGCAGCTGCAGACACCCCTCCGATATCAATTCCGGTCTCTGCGACACAGCCTAGTGTGAGACCAATGACGCGAAGGCCACTACGTCGAGGAATTGGAGGGCCGCTATCTCAGGGAATGCTTAAGTTGAATCCTTCATCTCACACGATACTTAATTATTTCCCGTGTACCTGAGTGGAATTTAGCACATACATCCCGTTGGTTTGCTCACAGATGGCACGGCTGCAGAAGAGAAATTAGCACGGCACGGCGCGATAGGAGTTGAACTGTTAGAAAAATGGAGTCTAAGGCGGGGAACACTCTTACTACAAGCTTTACGGACAAGCCCCGTATCAGGAAATCATGTGTACGGGGTGTTGAAGTTCAACTAGCCGCAGTTTGAGTGGAAGATGCCAGTTTAAAATAAGCAAATAAAACCCCTGAAAATTAATAAAGGATTGAGTCAAGCTGACAAAATTTGAGTAAGCAAGAAAAGGAAAGACGCCCCGGCCTGATACTCAAAACATGGCAGTTTTCAAAGCCATAGCTAAATTTGACCACCGGAGGAGCGAAAACATAACGGTAGTTGTTATTATTCAAAGTACAACATAGTTGAATGGAAACGATCGTTAACTGGGATCTGGATGAGCGTGTCGTTGTCTTATATTTTCCTCGGCTCAAATTTCTTTGTGTATGTCTGCATAGGGAGATCCAAAATTAGACACCCCGCTGTCCTCCGCGAGCTATGAAAGAACAAATACATAGTCATCAGAATTGATCCCCCACGAAAGAGCAAAGGAAAATACCCAGCTATTCAGCAACCGTCAAGTCGAGAATGACCATTCGGCCATTTTCGTATCCAAGACATGCTCGGTTGGTTGAACATGAAACTGCAGATGTATAGAAGTTGCGTTCATGAGGGGGGATCCAACAGTCGCTGTTTACGCCGACTATCCATGGCCCGATTATTGCTGGCAGGGGAGGGTCCCGCGGTGAAATGTTCCCGCGAGCCACATCATAGATGAGATGCTCGCCAGTTGTTGTTTGAATCGCAATTTGGCTGCCATCCTGAATGAATGCGACGGATTTTATGTAGTCGCCCACTTTGACATTCACTTTGATGTTCACTTCCTGCTCGCCCGTGCTCACATTCCAGATTTTGAGTGTGGAGTCATAAGATCCAGATATGACTTGGCTGCCATCCGGGGAAAATGCGACAGAGTTTACTCCCCCTGTATGGCCCTTCAGCTTTGCTTCCACCACACCTGTTGTTGCATTCCAGATCCGGATTGTGTTGTCATATGAACCAGATACGACTCGGCCGCTGTCCGAGGAAAATGCGACAGAATACACCGAGGCTGTATGGCCCTTCAGCTCCGCTTCCACCACACCTGTTGTTGCATTCCAGATCCGCACCGTGTGGTCGCCCGATCCAGATGCGACTCGGCTCCCATCCTGGGAGAATGCGACACATCTCACCCAATCTGTGTGGCCCTCAAGTGTGGCTTGCAGCTCCCCTGTGCTTGCATTGTAGATCCTGGCCATGTGGTCTTCCCCCCCAGATGTGATTCGGCTCCCATCCGGAGAAAAAGCAACACAGTTCACCCAGGCTCCCAGGGTTGCCTCTGCCTCAGCTATCCTGAGTGCACTCCAGATTCTGATTGTGCAGTCATTAGATCCAGATATGACTTGGCTGCTGTCTGGGGAGAATGCCACAGATTTCACCCTGCCTGTATGGCCCTCCAGCTTTGCTTCCTCCACACCTGTTGTTGCATTCCAGATCCGGACTGTGTTGTCCTCCGATCCAGACACAACTCGGCCCCCATCCTGGGAGAATGCGACAGATACCACCCAGTTGGTATGGCCCTCCAGCTTTGCTTCCACTGCACCTGTTTTTGCATTCCAGATCCGGACCCTCTGGTCCCACGATCCAGATACAACTCGGCCCCCGTCTGGGGAGAATGCGACAGATGTTACTGGTTTTTTGTGGCCCCTGAATGTGGTTTGCAGCTCCCCTGTGCTCACATTCCAGATCCTAACTGTGCCATCAGACGATCCGGATGCGATTCGGCTTCTGTCCTGGGAGAATGCGACAGAATATATGGAAGCTGTGTGTCCCTCCAGTTTTGCTTCCACTGCACCTGTCGTTCCATTCCAGATCCTAACAGTGTGGTCAACCGATCCGGATGCGATCCGGCTTCCATCCTGGGAGAATATGACAGAATTGATAGAATTTGTGTGTCCCTCCATTTTGGCTTCCAGCTCGCCGGTTTTCGTATTCCAGATCCTAACTATGAAGTCGGCCGATCCAGTTGCAATTCGACTGCCATCATGGGAGAATGTGACAGACTTCACAGAACCCATGTTGTCATCCAGCTTTGCTTCCACCTTGCCGGTTTTTGCACTGCAGATCCAGACCATTCCATCATTCACTCCAGCTACAATTTGCCTCCCATCTGGAGATAACACAACAGAATTCACCCAGTTCCCAGTGTTGATAACAAGCTCTGTGATGCCCCATGACTTGGATAATCCCAGTATGAATTTTGGTGCACAAGGGACATCTCTGCCATAGACCTTGCGTATCAAAGATGTCTTTGGAAGCCAAACCAGGGCAGATTGATAGATCTGAAAACAATGTGTCTCAATGCACTCGAAGTTTGATTGAAGACATCGGCGAGCATCTTCAACAAGTAGCTGGAGTTCATCACAACGGGTATCCATTGATTTGAAAGCCTAGCAGCCAGAAAACAGTGAGTATGTGATTCCTACCTCGGATTGAACCACTTACAGATAGTTTGGTGGCCACATCCGCAAGAGATTCCACTGCTATCGGAAGCTCCCCCAGCACACTGAGACACTCGATCCAATGGAGAAGATGTTGGTGGAGAAAGACATGGAGTGCGGTTATGAGTTCAGGACCAGGTGTCTGTACCTCCAAAATGTGGGAAGCCCAATACAGACATGCATATTTGAGTGCTTCAGGAATTGGAAGTTTGTTAACATCATCTGAAGTGTTGCTCCTTCCTCTGCATGACATTTTCAACTCTTTGGGGACACCCCACAGGTTACGATGCAGTGATCGATTCATGAGGTCTAAGCATTTCAAAGCCAGCATTGTGTGACCGTCTTCGGTGGTCAGGGCAGGAAAATTAGGGGAACGGGCAGTTGAACAACGAGTGGGGTCAGAGACAAAGTCTGGGAATGAGGCATGGAAGGGAGCAACAGTATTGGTGGGATCTTCATTGCTTGGAACATGAACAACAGATGTTAGACGTGACAAATGCAAAGATACATCCATGTCTGATAGAGAGCTGAGGGATTGGATTGATAGCGGAGTTCGGAGGAAGATGAGCATTGACACTATGAGTCGGATGAGCCGGATTTCCTCCTTCTTCCTTTTGTGACATGCTTGCTGCAAAATGTGTGCATAGAGGTCATCAATATCTGACAGCTGTTCCCCAGATTTCGCATCTTGAGCTATATCAGAGAGGCGAGACTTGTACGAGGCATCCCCATCCCGGATATAATGAATGGCGGTTGCTGCGTAGATAAAGAGGGGGATGGATTGCTCAACCAGATTGGACACCTGTGATTGTGGAGGCCATGTTTCCCCTGAAGTGTTCTGTCCACAGTAGTTGTGTATCTCCTGCAATGAAGCCTTGACATATTTAACAATGTCATCCTTCACAATGTCCTGTTCGACTTCGTGCAGATAAAAGGCTTCTGCAGACTGGCTGTCAAAAGCTTGCCGAATCCATTGATCCTCCCGACTAGCAATGAATATTTTAAAAGGGAGTTTGGATGCCCATGTGAGGATGAGTCGAATGAAGGATGATACAAGTGGAAGATCACGGCATTCATCAAGCCCATCGATGACAACAACTTTGTACCACTTGTCCCCGACGATCTGTCGAGTGGGTTCAATGATGAGCTTTCGGAATTGAACATCAATATTAATGTATGTCGGTTCCGTGAGAGCAGGTTCGGCCTCGAGGGCTTGAATGACCTGGGATTCAATGGACGGGGAAGCACTGGAAAGCGCATGCGCAACTGTGGGGATGATGAGCCGTGCATTGTTAGTGTTCTCAGAAGCACGAGAACAGAAGAAACTGGCGCCGAGCATGTGTTTCTCATCGAGAATCTCGCAGAACGTCTGTGCAATTGTCGACTTTCCGGTGCCAGCTGCTCCTGCCATCCAGTATACTTTCTTGCTGTCCTTTTTCAAGGCCCAAGTGTCTAAATCTGCGAGGATCTGGGCACGCGTGCCTTCCATGCTTCCAGTGGGATCTCCGTAAGATGAATGGCGAGTCTTGTACGATGTCCCAGCATGCTTTAGCTTGCTGATAGAACCTGTTGGTATGTGAGCACCATGATGAACCAGAATCTGACAGTACATACTGTCATGTTGAATATGCTGTTCATACGTGCAATTAGCTTCAAATGTGTTACTCGAAGCTGCGACAATACCTTCAAGATCTCCTCGACCGTGACATTGGTATTCAGTTGGGTGTCCATCTGTAGGATGGCATGAATAAACACACACAGTTGCTCCCCCGCCCTGCGAACCTGGAAGATATCACACAAAATGCTCATATTTCGAAAGGCTTTCACTATCGTTGCTGCATCGTTTGTAGCCTCTGCAGCATGTCGCACCCGCGAATGCTTTTGCAATTCATGGATCGCCTCCATTTGATGAGAAACCTGTCTGAAAATGATTTCAGAAAGGTAGGGCAAAAATGAGGATTCGACCCACTCGTAGAATCTTTCCAATCTGGCATGTAGTGCAGGCATCCCGTTCTGGGCGCGATATGTCTGTACAATTGACAGGACTGAGCTGAGCTTGACTTCAAGCTCTTTGAGTTCCTCCTTGTTTCCGGACATCGTCTGGGAAGCACAATGAGAATTTTGGTCAGGATGTTCGTCGAATGTGGGAATTAATGCCCACCTCGACCAGTTTCGCAATGGTCAGGAAGACATTACTAGCGGTCTTCAAGGGTGGGAACATGTCCGAGCAGTCGCAAAGACCCTGGATAATGGCAGTAAGTCCCGCGTAGGCTGCGCTGCCCACTTCGTTCATCCGCCCACGGCTGGGTGTCGATGGGACAGTATGAGATGATGGCGAAGGGCTGGCACGACCTGGCGAAGGACTGGCACGACCGACAGACATGGCTACCCCGGTTGCCTGCAGCAGGCCGGACGCCAAACCCTTCCTGCTCTTTCTCTTGCTTTTGCTGTTGAAGAAACTCTTCATGTCGAAATTCGCTGGGAGTGTAGACGTGGTGCAAGGTGGGAGCCGGTGAGTGTGGTGCTGGCCACGCTCTTTCCACGCCAAGTCCCAAATATAGATGGCTCCCGGCATCCGGCTCTATCGTCCGACCTCGTGCCTTCTGCCGTGCTTTAGCCGTGCTTCTTGTCTCCTCTCGTTTTAGCAGGGAAAGCCTTGCTTCCTCCGAGAACGTTCTAAAGTTGTCTGCTAAATCTGGACGCCTCCGTACTGGAGTGAGGGAAGGCGTGAATATTCAACTTCAATTATTAATATAAGTCCTGCCCGCATTGGCTCTCCTAATGACGATTCGATATCGTTGGTTCCGAGTGCGAAAAGGTGGAAGAGAAGATGGGGGATCAGGCCCCAAGGCGTCCAATGCATACACGTGTAAGCCGCGCCGTGTGGCGGTGGTGCTGGCGTGAGAAGGTGTCGCGGTGCTAGTATATATGCCAGTTACTATGTTTGGACGTGGAGAAGTTCAGCCACGCGGTAGGAGCCCACGACGTGAAGGGCAAGATGTACCGAAGATACTTTTGGGATAAGCCCTGGATGGAGCTATTTCACCGGAATTGCACAGTAGCAGCGCCGTGGGAGAAGACTATGAAGATCCTGAGTTTGTGTTGAGCGACAGCTACGACAAGAATAAATAAGCCTCACCCGATTAAGTATGTAGTGTAGAGTATTCAAGTTGGAGATTCCACAAGATTTAGGCGTGAATCCATGCTGATTAAGGGCAGCCAGCCCAACAGTGGCAAGTCCAAGGATTCCATCTTAAAACAGTCAGCGAAACTGCGATGCATGATCCCTTTAATTTGGAGTTGCGCGAAAACAGGGCTTGCAGTTCCAACTTCCAAGATGGCATTCCCCGAGAGGAAATCCAGTCATGCGGAGGCCCGAAGAACCGCCAACCGCCAGCTGTCGGAGAAGCCTCATTAGATTCAGATAGGTGCAAAGGACGGGCGGGACAGACTCAAGAAAGAACGCAAAAGCGGAGGATTCAAACTATACGGCCAAGACAAAAATTGTTCGTTACCTGTCACCGTACCGAAATGAACCATTGCCATGGCGGAGGAGGTTTGCGCGGACGTATGTTACTGTGAGGGGCCCGAGCTTTGGAGTATATCCATCAAACATTGAAGAATTGTGTCTGAGAGTCCTTGGGTTATGAGCAACAAAGGTGGCATGAGTATATAACGAGAGCAGACCGCGGACGAGGACAAGAAGCAAATTACTCACGACTTTCCGTGACGAGAGGGGGAAATAGTTCTCTGAAGTGTGGTCACTGGCAAACATCGCGCTATATCCAGGTACACGATGGACACAAATTTTTGGAATTGCACCATGCGTGGTTCGTCCTTGGTGCCGGGTGTCATTTCGACGTAGAAGCGAAGTTCTCAATTTTAGGCAAGAGGGAGAGTAAGACGTCGCGATAGAGGAGTGGGACGGCGAGGCACTGGCTAAGCGTGAGGCTTGTGACCCAGTCGCGTTGAATCAAGTGTAGCTGCGCCTCTGAAAGCAGCGCTCCAGACTGTCTTCGATTCCCCGCTCCATCCCGGTGTAGCTCCTCCACTGATTCACATCTGCCGAGCGCATCCTCAGCAACGCGTCGCGGTAGGTGTGAAGGAAATAGACACTCACGGAGATGTACCTGTTACACAGAGCCCTCGTCTTCATATTCGAAGTCCCTCGGAGCCGAGAAACTGAAGGGCGCAACGCTGAATCTTCCCAGCTTGGTGGCCTTGCACTTGGCACGAAGAAAGATGTGCGTTGTGGACGGTTTTCTCGGTGTGCTCTTCGATGATTTCAGCGACTTATAATACGAGTCGGCTTATTGTTAATCGACGTGGGACTGCCTAGACTCTTTTGCACGCATCGGATTTAGCAGACGGCGTGATGCTCTCGCCCCACAAAATCTCGACGTGTAAATGCCTCCACCACGGACGCATCTCTCATAGATCAACGCCGCTCCAACATATGGGAAAGATGAATACCGCCCGAACATGCGTCCGCCCTGCAGTAGAACTGTAGAACTTGAAACTGGCGGCACCACGAACCCGCGACGGATGAGACGCTGAGAGCCAGATTGAAGAAAGCCTGGAGCGGATACGAGACGAGGTATAGCAGTTAATACGTCTGCGCAGCGTACATCGAGGGAAATAACGCAGGCAAACTGGAGACACGTTCAGGTGGAATCATGTATAGGCAAGAGTAGAAACTCGGTATATGCAGCGAGAGCTGTTCGCATCCGCGAGAGGTGAACCTGCGACGACGAGAGGCGAACAGAAAAGGCGAGGCCTCGATAAACGTAGAAGAAGGATGGATGAACCAGATATGGAGCCGAGGCGGGTATAGCATTTCTCGCAGTACCGCGGAAGGAGAATTATTGACGACGAGAAGGAAATCGTCCCCAGTGACGTGGAACCGTTAGTAGAGTAAACGCAGCGAGGTAGAATGCAAGGTATGGCGACGAGGCGGCTATAGTATTTCTCGCACTAACAACAATACATCGTGAAGAAAACGAGAAGAAAAATCGGGCCTGCGTAACAACGATCAGCCAAGTAAAAACGACTCGAAAAAGTCCACGACGCACTGAGTACCACGCTCCGTAGTTCCCAACACATCTCGCTTCCTCCAAAAAACCAGAGTAATCCAGAATCGAGGAAGAACACCATCAGATAGTCCCGTTCCTGTCGTGTAAACAAGGTATGGTGCCGAACGGGCGCGGTCAGCGCCTTCCACCGTTTGGGGGCCAGGCTCAGCACACTGCACCGGAGGTATCGTCATGGGCGTTTTTTGATTGTGGAAGAATCGGGGGAAAGCGCGCGCTGGCGCCTTTATATATAGGCTCCCACGTCAGGCCTCCCAGTGAGAACGCCAGCTAGCCAAATCGAGCTACTCTGAGGTAGATCGAGGAAATGAGACAAAATGAGGTGGATCGAGGTTCCATCGCGAAAAAATCTCATTTTATTGTTACTTTGACTCGAATTGACTTCAGAATTTCAGCTGTCAGAGCACGAAGGTCCGTGCGCACCAAAGTCCTGGGCTCGCACGACGTCGGAATTTCAAATCACCCTCTTCCTCTTCCCCCATCTTCGCGCTCGCGACCCACTATCGCATGCGTCCGCTGTCGTTCCTTCCATCCCCAATTCTTCCTCAACATGTCCGATGACCTTCCAAACTTCATGTCGCCTTTAGATGGACTTATCGTGCGACGGTTTTGGTGATTTGGCCAGTCGTCCTTCTTCGATTCCGCGCTCACAGCAAACTTACCTGGTTTCATAGAAAGAGTCTAACATCTGTCGTCAATCTCATCATAGAGGAAGTTGTGTTATGAGTGCTCTTTGCCTCGCCCCTGCTGACATCCTGTTTCGTCCTTGCTCCCTCTTTCTCTAGGCGTTCACGATGTACGTGCTTCGAGTCGCGGCGTGCACGAAGTCCGTGTTTTCGAGTCATGGCCACCGCTCAGTAAACCCACCTTCTGATATTTCCTGTGCAGATCTCCATATAGTCCACGAGCTTCAGAGCTTCAGATCGCTCGCACATTCCCGCGGTAAGTCCTTCCATGATCAACTCACCGCCATCCCTTATTCAAGGTTTTTCTCACTAGTATCTGTCTGATCCACGCCATCTACGTCGCCACGTCCGTTTACTCCACCACGCATCCTCGTCCCACTCCGCACGCGAAGGTGGTTGATGCAGCAGAGTCGACTTCATAATGTGAGTGGGACCGCTTCAATCTGGGCTCGCTTCGTTACGTGGCAAGCAGTAGCGCGGTCGGAAGTGGCTATGTGGTGGCCGAGCGCACGCGTAGTACCAATGTATCTGTAGAACCACAAAATATATCTATTTCCTACCCATATCTATCTGTCTAGTATCGGCTCGATTCAGCTCGATGAACGCCTCTATACATCTCATTATTTCTCGATCGCGCTCGATCTGCCATAGAGGCAAATCGAGGATAGTCCAGATGAGCGAGGCAAATCGAGAAACTGACCAATCTCTCGATTTGCCTCGTCTTGGCTCATTTTGCCTAGCCGGTGTTCTCACTGGGGATGAATCTGCAGCAACCAAACCCCACGTCCAAATCCACACACTCCGAAAGTTTCCTCTCCAGATTCGATGGAACGAGGCGTGTTGTAGTATCTAGGCCCAAGACCTTTCGAGTATGGAGCTGCTCGGTGTACAGTCAGAGTGCGTCATCGATTTTAATCATTCTCTTCTGTGTGCAGGACGCCGTGAATGCAGCGACCCGCAATTCTCCTGGCATCGCGACTCCAGTGGTCCTCCGCACTGATCAGCTGGACGTTCGTGGCGGCAAACTCAAGATCTCCCCTGATCCGTGGGACATGGCCGCCAATTCGCTCTCTTCCGTCGCCAGACTCGGAGATCCAGACAGGATATGCATATTCTGTATGTGCCGTCCTATCTTTTCTTCCCAGGCGGTAAAACTCAAAGGCGGCAAACCCGTCATCTATCTCTTCGCCCCCAGCGTCGTGGACACAGCCGCACGCCTCACATTAATGCGCCACTGGCATCTCTCGGCGGTCTATCCGGCCGTCCAGCAAACGAAGTCGATCGCAGGGGGCGATACCGTTGAATGACAGGCTCGCGTCCACCCGGATGGAACCCTCACGGAGCGCATCACCGGGCTCGATGTGGCGTATTTATTCTAGAGGCGCCGTGCGTTCTCCGGCTCCCACTTTCACCTCAAGACTCACTTACCGCGGCTTTCAGCACCAACCATGATGTTCCGATGACGCCCCCGGGATTCCCGCTCCTCAATTCAGTTGAACCTTCCGTCGCACAATCCGAGTCGTTCTCCCCCACGACCTGCGATCTCACCCCAGCGGATTCCGTCCTTCTCCCTCAATACCATCACGCCCTACCTCGACGGGGCGCTGCGCGAACTCGGCCTCTACACCGCGGTGCGCACCTCATTCATAACGTGCGTCCAGTCTTGCATTGATATTACTGCTAATACTAATACTGTCGGCTTACCGGCTACTGGCTCCCATCCTTCCTCAAGCACACTCACGTCGCGCTGCGTTTCGTCCCCCAGGCCGCATCCGAGCACGCAGCGCGCCTGGAAATAACGCCTGCCCCCGACGTCATCACTCGCGTGTTCATGATATTCAAAGGCGTCGTGGAGCTGGACATCGTCGCGGGCGAGTGGATCAAGGCGGCGGGCGACCCTGCACGTTGGAGGTTGGGCGCGCGATGGATCCTAGTTTGTTCAGGGTTTTGGAAGAGGGTGGGATGGAGGTGGTGGGGCGGTGATCCTTTCTCATGTGTTTGCTTTGTATTGGTTCAGAAAACAGCATTCACGATGTCGTTTGAAAGGATTGATACCAACTCGATTTCACAGCTTCTACGCACAGAAGAGGCATGTATTTGCTTATAGGGATGGCCTGTGGTTGGTTGAAGGTTAGCGTTAACTGTAGAGACGGGGCCGAGGAAATTGCACCCAATAGAGGATCGCGGCGCAACTTGTATTACGCTGCGCAGCTGTACGGGCATCCCGCGGGGGCCTTCGAGGGAAGCGTCGATGTGTCAGGTGTTGAAACCCACGCAGGCCCTGTAGGGCTGGATGGTACAGTATTCATTCCCGCAGCGGGAGTCATGTCACCGCCAGATGTGACATGCGAAACCATGCGTGGGTCTGTCGCGACTCGCCATAGGAAATGTTGGGGTTTTTCTCACCTACGGCTCGACTTTCGGGGTCTTACTGTCCTAAACCTCGCTGAATTCTGAAGAAAAAGCGGCACACCAAGTCTTCGAACGAGTAGCGGATGCAAAATGGGACGCAGCATCTCGTGAATATATATTGCTGCCAGTGGGGTACTGATAGGCATGTTGCTATCTTTAATATGGTTCTGTAAGGAGAAATGAAACCTATAGCGTCTACCAAGGCTGGTAGCCAGAGTGGAAGTTTTTCAAGGGGTATCCGCTCCCACTGTCGAGTGCACCGAGTAACCAGTGCACGCGCCGCCGAGGCCTTAGCAGAATAGTGGGATGCAAAAACGTCGCGAGCAGTAGACTGGAATGTTTTCCCCACGTAGCAGAACCTATCCGTATAACCCACTGTAATCCCATTTAATATGAAAACGGGCACGTCACTCGGCATCGGTCGAAAAATCGTTATCCATGACTTCCCCGCATCCGGTTCCAATAAATCATTCCCACACCAGTACTAGTGTGCAAATGTATTCAAATGACGCTGTAGGCCCTCCGCGGAGTCCGAAAGAACGGCCATATCATCGGCGTGTTCCAGGTGCGACATGTTGATCCCTTCTGGATCTGAATGTAGCTTGAAGTCGGCAAAGAAAAGATCCTAAATAGTTGGGGATACCGTATCTCCAATAAACACACCAATATCGGAGTAATATACCTCCGAGTGCGCGTCCCCCATAATCACAGCATATTCCATTTTGCTGTAGAGCATCCGCATCCAATCAAAAAGTTTCCCAGTGACACCCGTCTTATAAAGCTTGGTCCACAGGAGATCGCGGTTGGTCGAGGAGAACGCGTTCCTAATATCTAAGAATGCAACCCACAACGTCCGACCTTCTGCCCGCGCACGCTCGATCATGGTACGCAACGCAAAAACACTATTGTTGGTACGGTAATGCTCCCGAAACCCGTTCTGCGAGTCGGGAATAACTCCCTTTTCCGTAGCCCAAACATAGAGGTACTTATGAATGAGCAAGCAGACGAGCTTGAGAAAGCAACTCTCAAGACCTATTGTGGGATAGCTTCCCACCTCAGACAATGGTTTGTCTTTCTTAGGTATTGCCGCGATCAGGGTCGTGAACCACACCCAGGCGCATCGTTTCGGTCCACACATTCGTTGATAAGCCTACAAAGCACCGAATTCTCCATATCCATCATCTCGTGGTAATGAATTTGTCCAAACCAACGGCAGTGTTATAATGTGTTCTGAGATGATCTTTGGCCCACGCAATATCCTCTTCTGTGATTTTGCCATGCAAAGTTGGATGAGGAGATTCCTCAGAGGGCAGAGGAATATTTGCAGCACGTTCCACCACAACATGCATGCGCTCTATATTAGAGTTTGCAGGCGGCGGCTGAGGTAAATTCATCCGCTTCTCAAAACACATTGCTAAATCGGCCAAGAGACACGGCCGCAGGTCGAGGTTTCGAGTCTGCCATGTTTCTGTAGACCTTCCAAAAGCTGCAGAATTGGACCACGCATTTGTGAGGCGCTTGTGATTCGCTCTTTATACAGCACGATTTAATACCCTTCCTCGATGTGCTGCATAATAGTACACAGGAATATCCCCCCAGTAGACTTCGCATCTACGCTTGGGCCAGAAAGCAGCGTATTCTCTGGGATATCACAGGAAACCTTGACCAGACGCTCAGAATACCCGTTCGGAATGGAAGCACTGAACCGACGCAAGGAACATACAACTCGGACGGCAGAAGCAGCTGAGTCTCCGCCTTGGCGGCCGCATCGGCACCGTCATTGTACCCGTTCACAGAGTGAGCCTTCACATAATGAAAATTTACAGCAGCGGATTGGAATTTAATCCAAGACACAACATCCCGCAGAATGTCGGCATTCGCACATTTCCTGTCCTTATCGGCATGGTTAGGTGCCCAGTACAAGAGAGACCGAATCGAGTATTCCGAGTCAGAAGAAAATGTCAAAGACTTGTTCAGGGAAACAGTGGACGGTGCATAGAGTATCGCCAACAATTACCCTCTGTTGTTGGTCTGCTCGCCTGTAACACGGAGAGTCATGTTGAAAGAATTTCCCGGGTCATAGTAAACACCCGCCTCAGCGCGTGTTGCTGGAGACCCGTTATTAAAGCATGATCCATCTGTGTACGCCGTAACAGGATTATCCGAGCCGTCATACACAGGACCATAAAAAGCTGCTCTCCGTTCCTCTGGGGGTTTTTTGCTTTCCATAGTCTCTCGGAGCAGCACATCCAGGTACGCATGACTGTGCTTGGCCTCATCCAGTTTTTCACGGAGATAAGGCTGACCCGGATTTGTCACCACAGGTACATCGGGCAGTGAGATTCAACGAGCGGAGCATGATCAGACCACGGGTCAATTATTCCAACTTCAGAATTATTGACCATGTTGCACCCCACGATATCACAGAGAGCGTAATTCGGACCCATCGCTCCTTCCGTTTTTGTGTAAAGTCCACGCCCACAAGCCATTTCCGAAATGTAAGTCCTGATTGAGAATCCGCAGTCCAAGATCATCCCCCACGCGCAAGATAGCTCGGCCTTGGGCATTCACCGTCGTCTCCATTGAGAAGCGAGCCGGGTGATTTTACCTTGATATGCGACGGTCCCCAATCTGATCATTAAGATCCCCAATGACAAAAATAGCGTCTCCGCGTAGGCGCGCTACCGCCATCGATTGAATGAGCTTCTCTAGCGGGTGTACCGAAGTCCATCCATCCCAGGGCGACCCATTTGGTAGGACATAAGCGATGAAAATACAAACAGCTCTCAATTTTAGCAACAGCAGGTCGAGGCCCGAGAGTGTATCATCCGCGTTGGCCGTGCTTCTTCTCCCATCCTCTCGTTTTATTAGTCGTCGTTCCTCCGATAATCTTCCAAAGTTATTCTGGGATGCCTCAGTGGAGCGAAGGAAGATGTGAGTATTGAAATTCAATATTCCCCTTACTCGAAAGATATTTCTGAACCCGTCTATGTGAGAAATTTCAACCGAAACAGGACTCGGACTCCGATGAATCCCATGTGCGGCATAAAATCCTGTAACTACAGCCGTTCCAAATTAAATTGAGCCAAGTGTTGCCGGGGAGCTGTGATCGGATGTGTTCGGCAGGGGAAAAAAGGGCACCCATGGAACAACTTGAATGTACAAGGAAAGAGAAAATGGATGGGAATCACGATTATGAGATACCGTGGAGAGTCCTGTGGATCTGTCTCTTGGTCCAACCAAAATATTGCAAATGTCTTGAATTTGAAGCGACGTTTCCTTCGCGCGTTTGCGGTCGAGTTTCCAGGACGAGCGGCCAGGCGACAGGCGCTTCAGCTGCAAAATTTTCTCGCAAAGCTTTTGCAATTCCGGTTCTGCCAAGAACAGTGTGGAGCCGCGGAGTAAGGGACGATTACGGAAAACGTGCAGGTCGTCCTTTATGTCTGAAAACGTGGCGCCCGGCCGCAGCCATGATCGCGTATCGAGCCTCGGAAAGCGGCGCGAGGGCGGGAACGCCGCGCCAAAAGTCGGGCGCGAAAGCCAGCCCATTCGAGCTGGGGGTGCCGGGCGAGGAAGGAGGTGGTGTAAACACCAGGTCTACGATCAAACTCTTTAGATGCAGTTAAGCTTATGAATTATGAATGCCTACACATCTTTTGGGTTCTGTCCTCGGATCTCGCTTGCGCCTCGAGCTGTGGTCATCTGGAAAGCATTTTGAACACGTTTGACAAATATTTGCGAGGAGCGTCCCGAATCATCGGAGACCGGGTATGAACTGTCATATATATCCGCGTCAGGTCTGCAAGTTCCCAAAGCTGAAGTATTCATGAAGCTCAGCGTTTTTCCGCTGATCAAGTCAAAACTGGGCGCATTGTTGTAGAAAGCGAGCTCGCGCAAACTGGGGCAACTCCTAAATCAAAGACAGATAATATCCTAGCTGTGACGCTAGGGATTCTGCGAGAGCTTTCCAGAGCTATTCACGCCGTTCATCGCAACATACCTCTCAGAACTTGAGCTGCTGCGGGACGATGATGGCGTGGAGAGCTTTGGATGTGAGCGCCAGGGAATTTCCAGTAGTTCGTGGGGCTGGGAAAGTTCGCTTGATTTCGACACAAGTGTTTCCGCAAGGTGAGAGAGCAAGGCAAGCGACAGCGGAGTCGATGGTTTCAAATGGCGCATGCATCACGTGCATGTCCTACGCGTCCGCATCAGCCAAATACCAGCAAGCAAACGAGCCTTCGTTCTCCTTTTTCAACGTGACAGGGGGGCGATGTGCGGGCTCCTTCACAAGGGAGAATATTTGCCAGGATTTGGGAACCGGGCCGAATGAGATGCATATGATTTTCAAAACTAACTCATGCAGTATAGCAAGGCCAAAGTAAGGCACACGCGAGTCGCGCAAGAGAACTGAACACACAAAAAATGGGGTGCCCTTGAGATTGTGACCCGAATTCTGTCTCTCTCGGTGGGGAGAGGTAAGTATATGCATATCCCGCACCTGAGCCCAACGCGACCGCTTTCATTTTCATTTTCCATGGAGCCGCGCTACTAGAAATTCTGATTTATACAAGTCCCAAGTTCGGAAACACACTGCCTTCAAGTTCGGTGTCCATACACCGGACACGTTCGTTCAATTCCCTTTTCTTTCTGAATCAACACGCGTCTTAAGACGAATCATAGGCCCGCTGATGCTACCAGAAATGGGTATGATATCAATGAGTCCATCGAACACTGTTGTAATTAAGATCACGGGTATACATACCAAGAAGCCCCGGGGGCGGATGCATCCATTCATTCGTCGCAAGGGCCATGCATGCACAATAATCCAAAAGCAATCTTTTCGCCTGGACGGTGAGTTCCGACACCCGAAGAGAAGTCTGTTGTATTTCTGGCGACTGTAGAGTAATCTTCGTAAAACAGTAACGTCGTTCTATTCCCTATTTTTTCTTCTGCTATGTAACACGGGTCTTGTTCCTGGGGGGGTGAGATAGATCTCGGGCGAGAGGAGGCGGAGAACTAGATCCCAGGCGCGAGGACGCTGGTGATCTGCAGGGAATACGGCATACGTATAATGACAATGCAAATACGCGCTTGCTCCTAAGAAGGCTACGCCTGCGATATGGAGGTCGACACGTTCGGCGATGTGGAGATCTTCAGGACGACTCGCTGTACATGAGGTGCAGGGAAGCACTCGACGTACATCGGTGCAGTGTCTTGAGCAAAGACGACATCTGAGTGTGGATGGGGAAAGCGTGGGGATGCTGAGCGGCGTGCGGAGGAGGTCGAGATCAATTATGGCATGGTACGGTGTCGGTCGATGAAGGCGGACAATGAATGAAGATGTCTCCAGGGAGACAAAGGAACGCGACGTGTTAGGGAAGTGTAACTGGCGCAGCGTGGCTGAGGAGCTCGCGGTAGCACCGGTTACGGAGATTTTTGAGCAGGACGGTGAGTTGGGCGACGAGAGAGCCAGACAGTTCTCTGAATTGTGGTATGTAAGCATCGCGCTATGTATATAGAAGGGCTAACACCTAATTTGAGGGAATGAAGGGAATATTTGCGCACATAATTCCTTGGTACTACGCAGTCTACGGGGTGTTTCGACGTAGAGAGAGAGGAAGCTATCAATTCCAGAAAGGGTGGAGAACAAGACGTCGTGCTAGAGTGGGATGGCGAGGCACTGGTTAAGCGTGAGGTTTTGCAGAGCGCGACCCGAGTTAGGTGTAGGTAGCATCGCGTCTGAAAGCAGTTCATTCGGAAGCCATCTGGTGATCCATTTACTTCATTCCGGATATTCCCCACTGATTCCTATGTGAGAAGCGGTACATAGGCATCAGAAACGCGTCGCGGTAGGTATCAAGGGAACCGTCGCTCACGGAGATGTATCTGTGACAGAGGCGTCGTCCTCGTATTCAAAGTCCCTCCAAGCCGAGAAATTCAAGCGCGCTGAATTTGCGCAGCGTGCATAGAGGGAGATATCGCAGGCAGACTGGACACACGGTGAGGTGGAATCATGAGAAACTCGTGACGGCGTATATGGACAGCGAGAGCAGCTGCCACATCTGCGGGAGGAGAACCTGCGACGACGAGAGGCGAACAGCAAAGGCGATTCCTCGGTAGACGCAGAAAGATTGTATGAACCAGATATTGAGCCGAGGCGGGTATAGCTTTTCTCGCAGTACCGCGGAAGGAGAATTTTTGACGACGGGAACACCTCCACCCTGACAGGAACACTGTCGAAGGAAATCGCCCACAATGAGGGGGAACCATTAGTAGAGTAGACGCAGCAAGATGGAATGGAAGATATGGCGACGAGGGGGCTATAGTATTGCAACTTGCTCACACTAACAACGATACATCGTGAAGAAAACAACAAGAAAAATTCTGCCGGTCAACAAAGTAACAACGATGTGAAAAAAACCACGACGCACCAAATATCCCTCTTCTATTCCCAACCCATCCCGCACCTCTAAAGAAGCCAGAGTCAAGCCAGAGGGATCCACAATCAAGCAATATACTCAGCCCGTCCCTATGGTGTAAACAAGGTATGCTGCCGAACCGGCGCGGTCAGCGCCTCCACTGCATAGGGGCCAGGCTCAGCACCGGGGGTTATCCTCGTGGGCATTTTTGATTGCGGAAGAATCGAGGGAAAGTGCGCGCTGGTGGGCTTTATATATAACACGGTCAGGTGCGGTGCACGGACCTCGGGTTTATTCGGCGTTGATTCGGAGTCTCATCGCCGGTACGAGCTCCAAGCTCGACCACATTGGAATTTCTCTGGCTACGACTCTCAATTAAGTGCCGCGTGCAGATGCAAGGAATTCAGTATTTTGCTATCCCCGGAGTCGGACTTCATTTTACATATGTAAGTTGTCGCGTGAGTTCCTGCAAGTTCAGACGAGGTCGATCCTCCCTGTCAGCTCAATATTAATTCAAGAACGGATCAGTGGACACAGGGGTACCGCCAAATTGATAGCTGCTCGAGTGGGATTACCTAGTAGCAGTTCACGAAAAAAAAAAAAAAAAATTGGGAAATCACACGTTCGATCCCTCGCTGTTTCGCCGAATGACAACATGCGGGCTCCAGAATTTCTAAGCTGCTGCCGGCTGTGAGCTTGAGGGAGCCCACAGTAAATACCTCAGGATATCTTCCAGTGGTATGCGTTCATTTTCGATTTTACGTTTGAAGTTCTCACCGCTCACTTTCTCAAACCATCTTGATGATTGAAGGTCATATCATGATCAAGCCTGTCATCTCACCTCGTCCAATAATCTTTCCATCTCGGTTGCAATAACTCAAAGACGCGAGCCGTTAAAGCAGCTATAGGGAAGAGACAGGTCGCACTGATAGATATCCAGTGTTAAAATTGAACAGTTGAAACCATTGAACTGGTTTTACGTCCTCCTCTCAATGGAGAAATTCCTCCAAGATCAGTGGGGTGAAATCATTCTTCAAGTGGGTATTCGCCACCAATCAGTATTGATATGGCTCGGAGAGGCAGCGACACTGACTCGGACGAGGCAGAAATGACCAACATTCATCGAATTCTTCACAAGTCGGGAACACGAGCGATGTATGTATTCACCTTTATCTCACCGGTGCTAAAAAATGTTCTGCCAATATTTCGCTCCGGCAAAGCGCCTGGGATGGCCTGGGATGGCCTGAACCCGGTTACGTGTAAATCGGAGCGTGGGAATGATGGCGCGTGCTGTGTTTGCGTGAGCAATCCAAGCTTGCATCTCTCCCTCACAACGCCTTTGACCGATGTTATCCCTGGACCGATGCGCCAGTCCAACGGCATACAGCCCTCCCCCGAGGACACCGCCATCCGGCTGTTCCTCCCAGGCGGCTGTTTGTGACTCAAAGGGGTCATCCAGCCGTACGCCTCAAATTAACCCGCGACTGGAATCTATCCAGCCCCTTCCGGCATCCCGCAGTTCCATCGCGCACATCGGCACCTGTACAGCCCACATATCTCCTGTAGTTATAGGTGGAGTAAGGGTGATGCTGCACCTATAACTATAGGCGAAACTTAAATAAAGCGTGGGTCTCCTTAAACACCACAATAACGCTATTCTACCGCTGCATTTGGGAGCTCTCCGGCAGTACGCTACGGTGATGGCACCATCAATTGCGTCGGCCGCCGTCCACGGCGCCATCATTTGCGCATCACCACCGGCATCTTTCCGGCTGCCATCAGTCGCATCAGCTCGCCCATCAGCCCGCCGCTTTCTGACGCAACGAGCGCGCCGCCGCCCAGGTAATGCACGTAAATTCACCAGAATAATAGGGAACATGCAGATAGGGGTTAGGAATAAGGCCTTTGCATTCAAGTGCATTTGATGTATAAAATAGGAGTGGAATACTCGAAAAATTGACGTGTATAGGTGAATGAAGGTCTAAGATAGGTGCTGGCTCAAGCAGCGGTATGGTCAGCAGCACTTCCGGAGGCGATTTCTGCGTCAGCTGCAAGAGCAGCGCGACTTTTAGCATTCATCTCGTCCCGGACCCTCCGCGTAACCTCATCGTCGCGGGGCCCTTTGCCTTTGCCGCTCCCGGGAACCTTCCTTGACGCTGAGGCAGTTCTTGCTGTCTTCGTTGCTGCCGTTGTTGCCCTCTTCAAGGGAGCAGACCCCGGCGCCAGCGCCTCTGCTGCCCGCGTTCCACGGGGCTTCCCTTTGTCGCTGCGCTCCTTGCGTGGTTTCTTCGCTGGGGCCTCGTTGCTGTCATCTGCTGCTTTCCGCTTCACTCCCGTCGGCAGGGGACCCGGACAATTTGAGCGATCAGCGAGCGGGGTTGGGGCGAGCGTGGGTGGGGCGAGCGTGGGTGGGGCGAGCACGGGAGAAGTAGCGTACGCGATCACGTGCGTGGAGGGGACGACGGGGCCGATGGATGCATTTGGTGGTGACGAAGGGACGTTGGAGGCATCGAGGGTGCTGGGGCTAGTACCGATGGGGTCAGTACTCGTGTCCATCTGGTAGGTGCTGAAGTCAAAGGAGGGGACCGCGCTCATGTCGAGGTCGGGGAAGTTGTCGAGGAAGAGCATGGTTGGGTCAAAGAAGCTCATGTCGAGTGGCGCGCTTGGGTCGAATGCAGCAGATGAGGGAGGTTCATTCTCGCTCGAGACGCCTGCGAGGTGATGGGGAATGGTCGTGTTCTCGCCCGAGACCCCGGCAAGGCGAATAGGAACGGCTGCGATGGGGATGTGCGAGGTGGACGGCGCATTCGTGCCCTCCGAGTCCTCATTGTCATCGTCATCTTCCTCCTCCTCCTCGCTCTCATCAATGTCGTCACCCTCCTCCTCCTCATCGCTCTCTTCGCGACCCTTCCCTTTGCCCTTCCTGTGAGTTCCTCCCTTATCTGAGCGTGTGTTCTTGAGCTTCAGAATCCCCCCCTTCTTGGCCCGCTGCTTTGCAAGGTCTGTGGTCAGCTGCATGACTTGCTTGTCGTCCATGCGAACCCAGGTGATTGTTTTGTTGAGCCAACCATCCCGCAGGCGTCGCACGCGCTCCACGCCCTTGATCTTTGCAGGGGAAAGCATGGGGATATCGTGTGGCCAGCCAGCGATCTCGACATGGAAGGGCTCGCGGATGTCGACGTCCAGGTAGACATAGCTCATGGTGAGGTTGCTCTTCTTGGTTATGGCGCGAAGAGCAGCCTCGATCAAGCCTACAGTCTCTGAAATCATTAGGCGCCGAGTATCCCGTCGTGCAGCTATTGGGTACATCAGCCTTGCACAATGGTGCATACAGCTGTCGCCCTACCTTTGTCACGAGTACACGTCCACTGCTCGAACCGGCGGAGTAGATCCACTGCGGAAACTTTGAGCACCTCTATGCAAAACTTGGCGCTGTCGCCTGAGTCGATGAAGGTGGGGAGTTGCGAGTCATCGACATGGCCTCGTGTTATGAATGCAAAGCCGCGAGTCCCCGTGCGCTCATCAAGATCGATGAGCTAAAAGATGGATAAAGTCAGCCCATGAAAGATTTAAGTTGTTGCGCATACCTCGTCCTGCATTCTAGCGATTGTCGAGCGGGTGTCCGCAGCAGCGGACTTGTTTGAGGCACGCGTGCCTCTCTTTTTGAGTTGCCGGCTGGCGTTCCCCTGGTCCATGAGACGCTTTTTTTCGTCTGCGCGAACTGGTTCCTTTGCAAGAACCGCGTCGGCCATTGCTTGAAGGCTTTTGAGCGCGGTCTTCTCTCCTGCTGTGATGATCATGAGTATATATGTTTCAAGAGAGTAATACGACCTACCTGCTCTGCCCTTGATGCGAAAATCAATAACGAGGGCGTTACGCAGAGACAGTGCTCGCTGATTTTTGTATTGTGAGGCGTTAATGAGAAGCTTATTGATGTAGTCCTCGGTCTTGTTGTGTTTCAGCGCCAACGTTTTGCATAGGCGGGTGCGATACCCATAAAACGCGTCGAGGTCCTCATTGAGGTCCTCCGCCGCAATTTGGCGCAGAGTTGTTTGCCGTTCACGGGTCGCTTTCTGGCTGTTCGTCAAGGTGCCTCTAGTACGACCCCGACGCTCTTGTACAGCTCTTCCTGGGTTGCGTGATGCATGGGTTGTGGGCGTGCTGCTGGACATTTCGGTAAAAGCAGAAGAGAGTTTTTTGATAAACAAACAATCACAACGCCTCGAGACCAGCAAAAATCCCAAACTTGAGGTAAAAAACCCCATCGATCTCACATATTTAGGTAACCATTCGACTTACGGTCGTACAATGGCTTATAGGATGCTTTAAGCTGTTTGCACGGCCTTTTTTGACTGGAGCAACCCTTCACTTCACATTGTATTTTTTTAAAAAGAGCTCCACCTCCGATGCAGACTTGGCATAAAACATCCTCCCGCCGTCGGACTCTTGGAGTAAATGAAAGGCAGCGGAGCTGAAAAAGACTGGGTCAATAAGAATGCACAATACACATGCGAATTCCACTCACTGATCGGTCAACACCTTGTTGCACCCACTCAAAGCATAGACGAAGGAATGTTTACTTGTGCTCGGATCCAGCCCATGCTTCTTGAAGAACTCGAGGAGTTCTACAGCCGAATCGGTGTATAGCATCTCCGCGTTCGTACTTTTTTTCAGAAGGCTGAAGGCAACATCGCTGGTAACGAGAATTAGCACGGGTATGGGAAACGCGGTTGAGGCGGGCACTTACCGGTCCTTGAATACCACGCGGTGAGTACTAACAGCGTACACCGTTTGCAATGGGGCTGGCAATACGTCCTCAGCTTCCAAGGCTTGGGACGTCTCCTGCTCCAATGCGCACAGCGAAACCCTTGTTGGTTTGGCCAATGCAGCCCATTTAGCTGGAGAGGAGGGAATTTTGGGAGGCGGGCCTCCTACGCGCTTTGTGGGAGATTTCGTTGCGGTCGTGGTCGTGGTCGTGAGTTTCGCAGGTGCTGGTGGAAGAGACGAGTGCCCTGCCATTGGAGGGAAAGTTGGTAGGAGGAGTGCCGGGTAGAAGAAAGGCACCTCGGCTGGCGCAGGCTCATGTAGATGAGGCAGGATTGCGCGAGACACTGGAGTGGGCTCGGCTGAAGGACTGCGGGATGGAGTTGGCGACATCGGTGGGGAATTCTGGGGTGTTGATTCAGGGGAGGAATCTTGCCATTCATCGGTATGGTCGTGATTCTTGCGGCAGTGCATTCGCCAGGTTTTGGTGGCTGCCACCCACGTCGATGACTGATTGTACAGTGCGCCATCGAAGGCCTCAACTTGCTGCTTGACTTGTTCCCTGGAAATTCAATAGTGTAAGTGTTCCGAGTACTGAAGCAAGATGCTCACATCGAGGTGTAGATGCCAGTTATATATCCATCAACCACGGCGAAGAAGTGCGCGTGTTCGAGAGCCTCATATTCGACGATGGAATGATGGGCGTGTTTGGGGTCCGGGTAGTACTCCGGGACGCAATATATGTGGTTTCTTGCGTACTTGGTAAGATCGCGCTCCAGCTGGGGCATCGTTATGAGCGGGAGTTAGTAGAAGAGGTGTACACAGCACCGCAGTTGTAGCACGTGCATCTTCGGGCCGCAGCTCCGCTTTCGCCTCTCGACCCAAATAAATCGGGATAAATCGAAAAAAAAAATTGCAGTCATATTATATATGCTACAAAATGGTGTCCTGTCCCCAACATTCTGCTGCCTCGGTTCCAATCCGCGTTTCTAATTCCAGAAACTTCATCCACTTGCGATAGGTCGATTCATCTTCGTGGTGCATCAAACAACACACAGAGTCACACCCGCAGGTGCATTTCTTACAGTAAGCGGGCAGCCGGCACTCGCAGAATATGTCCGGAGCGGGGGAGGGTCGGCGTAGAATTTGGCAACTTTGGAGCTGGGTTTCGGTGTCGGCTTCAGAGGGCTCCGACTCCGAATCCGAGTCCATCTGCAGAGTGCGACATTTGGATGTAGTTCCCAAAGACAGTCGTAGTGGGGGTGGTCGACCTTCGTGCTTATTTTGAGCCTCGGCAAGGCCCCGGTGCTCCCGATGTTGGTCAGATGCGTCCACAGCACAGGTATCAATAAACACTCTGTAAAGAACGTTAGTAAAGTTTGGGCGAGTGTCTGATGCAGCGAACTAAATACTTCACGTGTGCATTATCTATAAGGCGAATCTTGTCGCGATGTCTGGGCAACCAGATGAATCAGCGGAGAGTAGGCCCACCCAATAAACAGGTAACTTCACTTTTTGCGGTACGTGGCGGCCGATTGTAGTTTGGCTGCCTTATGTTCTTCGCTGGGGGGCTGAGCACGGTTACTAAGTGTTGCATAAGTGAGGCAGTCGTATATTATATCAAAGATATAAGCTAACCGTTGCATGCGCTCCTTTGCAGAGGAACGTAGCCTAATTTTGTGTCTGTGCTTGAGTTAAATGCTTGATAAAGAGCGCTAACGGGCGTGTACTTGTCTCGGTAGCGCTGGAGAGTTTCCTGTCGCCGAACCCGTTTAGTTGCTGCATCAAGCCCGACTTTTTTAGGAGACATGGGTTGGTGGAAGGAAGAAGGAGAGGGAAGGTGGAACTACCGAATATAGTAACATCCACAAAGCATACCCCATATCGGTGAGTTCGCGATATGTTGGACCATTTCTTTTACCAACTCACTACATTTGCTCGGAGAACTCTGAAACTTTATAGCCTCGCGAACATGTATCCCTGGCATCTTCCCAAATATCTTCAGATTTTTACAGCGGCCCATTCGTTGTGGTACACCGAAAAGCACTTTACCAAAAACATAGCTTCATTTCAATCTATATGTCCACTACATGGCCAGACAAAGCTGCTCCCAAAAAACGAAGCAATTTTGACAATGGAGTGGCCAGGAAATCGTCATTTATCTTTGGATGAGTTCGTGATCACATCACAGATAGTCTTGTCTCGTTTTCATGAGTATATGTATTGCAAGTGTATGTATATTAAGCAGTGGGTTGTACGTCTTCAAGTATCTCATCTATTGTACTAAACAGTCCGAGTCCCATCTCCCACCGTCCATCTTTCTCCGCGCACCTTCGAGCATACTCCTCCGGATCCTCCTCCTGCAGTTCCGCCTCGGTGCGGAAGCCGTTGTCGATGTAGCGCAGGAGGCCTCCTCCGGTGTACTGGGTAAAGGATGCGCGGCTGTCGCCTGCTTGAACGGGGATATTTGAATGAGCAATGGTCGCAGATGGTAGCAAGATGGTAGCGCCCGCTGGGAACTCGATGATGAGCTCGAGGTCCCAGAGAACGAGGTGGCCTCCTTTGGTCGGGTCGAATAGACCGAGGGCAAGAACGGCGCACCAGCCGAAGGGGAGATTGAGAATGTCCCGATGCTTGTAGGTCCAAACGTTTGGGCCAAAATTGAAAGTCGCGCTGGAGAAGACGGACTTGGCAAACATCCGGCGGAGATGGGGGAAGTTCCCGGGCGCATGTAGGGTGTCGTTGTGGTCTTTGTAGTAGAAGTACAACCTGGGAGCCCAGAGTCTGAAGGCAGCTGCACCGCATCTCAGCGATGCAAGAGTGGTAAGAGAGGAGACGCACCGCTGGCATATGTAGCTAGGCGTTGTACGCAGGCCTCGCCGATGAGCCGCTCGACGATGCTCGTGTACTGGCCGTGAGCATGCAGCCATGAAGGAGCACGTTGTCCCTTCGCATAGGCAAGTCCGATGTTGATCGTAGGGTATGGCCCGCGTCGGTGATGGGAGAGGGCTGCGGGGGAAATGCACGAGAGAGGCCTGCTCGGTGATTAACGCATACGCGTTTTCGACGGCGGCGGCATACGTGGGGTCGCGTGGCTGCCCAGCGAGAACCGCAACGATCCGGCCCTGCGCATCCACGATCGGTCGCGGATCGCTGGAAGTCTGTCAGAGGGTGGCTTGCTATCGAATGGAAAGCGGACGCACTAGCCATTCCATCGGATAAGGCGGAAGCCAAGTCCCTGGAGCTCCGCGACGCTGCGGCGTTTCTTGTGGCCGTACTTCTCCTGGTCATCGGCTGGCTTTGCGGTGTATGCGCCGTGTGCGGTGGGTAGGTCGGCGGCGTCGAGGGCGGTCGGTAGTTCCTCGCCCGCATGGACATAGGTCCGGATGGTACGCGCTTGCGGCGCTTGCCCTTCTTTCGCCCTCTGCTCGCGCTTGCGGCGGCGTTTGCGGTGGGAGTAGGAGATGGGGGGCTCTTCTGGGGCTGCCGGTGCATCAACGCGCGGCCGCTTGGGCGGGTGCGATGCATCACGAGGAGGGAGGTCGAAGTCGTCGACTGTATTCCACTCCTCGAAGGGTTTGGCAGCGGGCGAGTCCGTGTCCGAGGGGTAGTCCTCTACGTCGTCTTGGGTGTCTGTCGCGTTGACAAAAGCAGCACGTAACAGAGGTGCAACATCGAATTCACGGGATTCGAGTGCCACAGTGACCGGTGGCAAGGACGCGAATACTGTGCCGCTCCGGGTCTGTGTTTTGGTTCATGTCAATCAACTTGTGTGGGTACCGAAATACACTCCACGTACCTTGCGCTCGGAAGGAAACCAGAGCATGGAACGCTGTAGAAGAGAACACGGTGAGCTTCAGGCTGGACTTGACGCGGCGGTGGCGCGTTCTTTTGCAGCTGTCTGGCTGTGCTAGCCCCAGGGTGAGGCAATCCACAGCAAGGCAGCTGCAAAAGAACGCGTCAGAAGAGGGAAAAAGAAGGAGAACTCACTAAGGAATGGAAAGAGAGTAGAGGATCGCGAGACACCGATTGGTCACACTTCGGTCGCGTTGTGTCACGGTCACGATTTCAGGCAAAACTATGGTACACCGAACGACTCGGAAGAAGCCTACCACGGCTTCTTCATCCTCTCAACGCATCACGCTTCAGAGCACGGACTTCACTACAAGTGGACGTGCTATTCGCTCAAGGAGAACATTAAACCCCTCGAAAGTCCGCACACACAAGGACGAAGAATTTATTTCAGAAGAGCAACGTCTTCGAGGTTTGTTTTTTGATAAATTCATGCTGATGTTGTGAAGATCTAATTCTGTTATAGAACTCACTATTCAGCAGCGCCGTGCAGAGGATGCTCTCAGGACTATCGGCGTGATATTCCAACATAGATTAATGAAGACTTCGGTTTTGCTGCTGTATTCGACGGCACAGAACGTATTGAAATCAGCCACGCCGGAGAGCATGTTCCTGGGAACAACGAACGAAATGAGGAGAATATGTGGGAAGACCTTCGAGAATCACACAAGTAAGTGTAATTGTTGGCTGCTCACCTGCCTTGCTGATTTTTTTGTTTGTTCCAAGCCATTTATATGGTCGACGCCGTGATTATCGTACGCGTCGCAACCGCACACAAGCATTAATTAATGCATTCAAGCCCGAGGATGCCAGCCATCACCGACGCGTACATGGTGTGGGATGCCCGATCGTCTGAAGGCGGTCTCGGTACTCTGCTGGGCCCACCGAACGACTGCGTGATAGAAAACTACTTTCCTGTACTGGTGATTGATCTTTTCGGTGCGTCTAACTTCCCCATTCTGCGATCTTGCATTTAAATACATAAAACAGGTGGAGTGATTGAGGACGTACCGATGCTCGCTGGGATGTTTTCGTGTCCTCTGGGCTCGTTAACTTAGGATACTTCCCCTCTTCATCTGATAAACCATCAACGGTCTTTACCACCCGAGTGCTCGAGGTCTTCCGGGTGACTCGCTTGCGCTGCCCGCGTTTTGCCATCCAGCCTTATGTAAGATCCTTGTGCGATCTTCACGGTGTAAGTGTATTTGAGAATATTCGCGAACTAGACTGATGAGCTCACAGGTCCCATTCCGACCTCATCTATCAACTCAATTTCCATTGCCTTCGATCTTTATCTTGCCACGCTCGCGATTGTCGAAAAACGCATCCAAATAGCCCTCGGCCGTGATACCCCCGACTGGCGTCTGAAAAACGCGTGTCCATCCTGCATGTACAAGCTCGAGGACGAGCCCGCCTTGGTTTTCCCATTCATGGGGACGCAGACGGCAATGACTCCTTGAAGCGATTCCATCGCAAGGAGCGGAACAACAACCTACCACCGAATCACAGGCTTCGAAGAGCACGGCGATGATCGAGAAGGCCAGGCGACTACTACCTCTCTCGAGCAGAGTAGATGTGTGGGCGAAGGAGAATCTGGATGAGGCTCATGAAGGGGTTTGTACCCGAAGAGGTGAGTTACAGCGCGAGTATGGCAATACATGCTTAGTACTTACATGCGCAGCAGGAAGGCCAGGATCCCGACGAAATTGAGAGCGGCTGCTCCGACCGCTGGCAAAATATGAAGGAGCAGGTCACAGGGAAAGCGTGGGGGATGTACGAAGAAACGGGGATATTCCTTTCACTCTGCCGCCACGGTTTTGTACTCTTAATTGCGGACATGGTGCGCAGTGGCGAACTGTAAGTCCTGGCCTCCCCTTACCTGCCGTCATCTGATACTCGATGTAGGGGGAAGTACGGCTTTGCCGTAGCGAACCATTTGATGAACGTTCTAGGCGAAATTGCAATGGGCTACGACATAGGGTGCAAGTTCGGCATAATGGTAGCTAAGCACCCTATCCTTTGCAAGCTCGCGCGCGACACAAGGTTCTCCTCCCTTGTGGGCGCCTTTCATGGCCATGGACACTGCCGTCTCTGTCAGCTATCTCACCTGGCAACCTATGTAACGGGTGTCGGACTGGAGGCCCTCGAAGAGTGCGAGAACTTTTTCTCGAAGTCAAACGCCCTCGCTGCAGCCACTCGATATGCGACTAGGTTTCATCGAAAGCAGGCGATTGTCACTTACCTGCAACACACAGATGTTTTCGACACATACCAATCACTGTGTACATTTTTTCTTTACCGTCTACCGCACACCTTCTGATCATCGGTCGTAAATAGCTCTTCTCCTCTGCAATAAATACAAGCAGGCATTGGAGGTACAAGCAAGCGAGGGCGCACTCATCGAAACCATGCGCATTCTTGGCATTGAAAGCGAAGATACGTTCGTCTCTTGGCTCGCTGCAGAGAAGGCTTGTCTGGAAGGGCTTGCGACGGAGCCACTGGAGGAAACGCTGGCAATGGAGTACTACCAGAAGCTGGTGAATCTCCAGGCGCAGACGTGAGTGTTCTGCCCTTCTCTCATCGCTCCGCATCGCTGACACTTTGGTCTTTCGCAGAGAACGGATGAATGCCGTGATGGGAGTCGTAATTCTCCCCCCATCTGACCCTTCTTGCGACAACTACGCACAAGACGCAAAGGCCACAAGACGCTTGGAGGCCCAGCGGCGGCATGCAATGGAGCTCCACGAGAAGGTCCTGGCCAGCGTCCAGGATCTGGAGGTGCGGATCGGCATCGCAATACGATGGACACCACAATCGCCGGAGTGGGATGCTACCGCTGTCCTCGTCGGGAAACGCCGTTATCAGCGCGCATTGGACAAGCTTCAGGGATTGGTGATCGCGCGAATGTTTGAGTTAACGAAGATGAATATGTCAGGAACGGGTATGGAACGCGCTGCGTATCCTTCATCTGAGCTGACTACTTTACATGCAGGATACAAATTACGCAAACATATCGCAAAAGCCCTGCAGGCGCGCTCCCGTGCTGTGAAGACAGCGCTGGGGGAGTATAACATCGCTGCGGGCGCCCTGACGGTGCCCAGGCCGTCTATGACATGGGAGCAGGTGGTCGAGTACACCTTCTTGTCCGACTTCGATCTCCTTCGGGAGGGACGCGAGGACATTCGCGAGGAAGCCTGGGCGAAACCTGCGAGCCGCATCGCGATGGATCAATACTTCAAGTTATTGCGGTCCCAAGAAGAGATTCACCGCCTCGATATCGAAATACCTCGTTTCCTCACCTACATGAGCGATGAAGAAGCTTTTCTTTGGCGCGAGGAGCAGCGCATACGTCGCAAAGGTGACGACGTACTGGGGTACCAAGTGGGGAAATACCGGATGCGCCAGGGGCGCTTCAACGACGGACACCGTGACCGGCTCATCCGGCTCTCAAAGGTGCCTGGCTTCAGCGCCTCCATGCTGGGTGGCCGCGTCCCCATCGACAAGCAGCGGCTCGCAGTAGTGCCCGAGCACGACAGGATGCCCGAGCGATCCTCACCTGAGGAACCGATGGACACCGACACCGATGCCGAAGCCGACGAGTCCGATGAAGACGACCTGGCAGAGACGCTTGCGGCACACTTTGTGCTCCTCACAGTGACGGAGGATGGGGGTGAGTTGCGGGAGGGATTGCATGCGGGTCTGCAAGACGCTTTTCAAACATAGTAGCGCATTTTTTGACAATATCTAATTGCGTCATGTGTCTGTACTCTGTCTCCCTTCCTCCTCTAATTTTATCTCGAATTTAGGGGCATTACCTGGGCGGCGGCGCGCTCGTTGCGTCAGAAAGCGGCGGGCTGATGGGCGAGCTGATGCGACTGATGGCAGCCGGAAAGATGCCGGTGGTGATGCGCAAATGATGGCGCCGTGGACGGCGGCCGACGCAATTGATGGTGCCATCACCGTAGCGTACTGCCGGAGAGCTCCCAAATGCAGCGGTAGAATAGCGTTATTGTGGTGTTTAAGGAGACCCACGCTTTATTTAAGTTTCGCCTATAGTTATAGGTGCAGCATCACCCTTACTCCACCTATAACTACAGGAGATAGTGGGCTGTACAGGTGCACATCGGTGCAGACGTGCACGTCATCGCCGCCAACGGCTCCATCCTCCACGTCGTCACCCCCAAAGCCACCAGGGTCAAGGCCGCCGGCGACCGGCTCGGTTGCGTACGCGTCATGGCTCAACACCAGTCCTGGCCCATCGCGTTCATGATGACGTAGAAGGTCCCCGTTGTGCCGGCGGCGAATCACGGGCAGACCACATTCGTGTTCAACGCGATCGAGCCGAACTCGGGCGATGCGATTCTGCAACCCGTGCTCGATTTCCATTCCTTTTCTGCTTCCCATCGATCGCAGTACGGACCCTCGGCTGCAGGAGGAGGCGCGTTCTGGGTTCTCGCTACCTGGGTGCGTCAACTCATTTCATTCCCACTGGACTCCGCACTTACGACTTCCTCCGTTGCGTGTATCTTGTCGGCGACCAACCTTCTTCATCACCCCCCTGCGCCGCGGGCGCGACGCTCGACGGCGTCATCACTCTCATTTCCTCCTCCGGCACCTCCTCCGCCCCCACCTCATCCTTCAGCAACGTCGCCGGCACCCCGCTCGGCATCACCGGCGCCGTGCAGCTCACCCGGGCCACCGAGATGCTCGAGGCCTACGGCGTTGCCTCCGCCAGCGACTATCCCACCGGCCTCATCTCCTCTGGCACCTCGTTCGCCTACACCTCGTCCTTCAGCAACGTCGCCGGCACCTCGCTCAGCATCACTGGCGCCGCGCAGCTCACCTGGGCCACCGTGACGCTCGAGGCAGGCCTGCGGCGTCACCAGCGCCAGTGACTATGCCACCGGCCTCGCCTCCTCCTCCGGCATCTCCTTCGCCTATACCTCGCCCTTCAGCAACGTCGCCGGCACCTCGCTCAGCATTACTGGCGCCGCGCAGCTCACCTAGACCACCGAGGCGCTCGAGGCCTGCAGCGTCACCTCCGCCAGCGGCTACCCCACAGGCTCGACGGTTTCTCGGGGATTAATTTTAAGTTGAGTTCTGGAGCGGTGCCGACGGTTGAACGGAGCAAGGTTAGCGATACGGGGGATGGGTCGATCACTACAGTTAACACACTAACAGTGCCGCCTACGCTGAGATCACCATTGCGCATTAGCAGCATTTTTCTGGTATCGGTCATGTAACGTCATTTAAATGTACTAATTTGGGATTCTCCGTTGTCGCGTGAACTGTGTCTCAAGTTTGATGCGTAATAATCCTGCGTTCACGTCGAAACAAGCGGGATTTCAGGGATTCCTTTGCAAGCTCCATCTCTCGTCATTGCAACCTGCTTTGCTCCGACTCGGTCTATATTTTTGCGAGAATGCCCGATGCACCTCTGCTACTTTTGAGCACTCGTACTCTTCGCCAATTCAACGCACAGCAGATCAATCAACGTTGTTAAGACCCGCTTCTGGTTATAAGCTCTCACTTAAATATTTTGGACGAGACAAATATCCTACGGGAATATTATAATCGTACCATGGGTTACAATGAAATATATTCTCCAGTTCCAACTTAAACCCGATCTTAATGCAACATGATGCTTTCAAAGACACCGCTATATGCAGCTGCTGACACCCCCGATATAAATTTCGGTCTCTGCCACATAGCCCAGTGTGAGACCGATGGACGTGAATACTGTAGGCCGCTATTTTTAGGAATGTTCAAGTTGAATTCGTAATCTCGCTCAGTTAGTACTTGTTTCCTGTGTGCCTGAATGGAATTTAGCACATACATCCCGGTGGTTCACTCCCAGATGATACGGCTCAAGAAAAGAATTCAGGCTCCAGCCTTCGCAATGGCGCAGTGCGATTTAAGTTCAGTCTAAGGCGGGAAACACTCTTACTTCAAGCTTTCCAGTCAACCCGCAAGTGTCGACGTATCACGATATCACTTATATGAGGTGTTGAAGTTCAACTAGCCTCAGTTTGAGTGGAAGATGCCAGTCTAAAATAAACAATGAAACCCCCCTAAAATTAATAAAGGATTGAGTCAAGCTAAAAAAAATTGAGCGAGAAAGACAAGAAAAGACCGTCCGGCCTGATAATCGAAACATGGCAGTTTTCGAAGTCATAGCTACACTTGACCACCGGAGCAACGAAAACATAACGGTAGTTGTTATTACAAAGTACAACATAGTTAATGGAAATGATCGTTAACTGGGATCTGGATGAGCATGTTGTTGTTTTATACTTTCCTTGGCTCAAGTTTCTTCGTGTATGTCTACATAACGGGATCCAAGATTAGACACCCCACTGTCTCCTCCGCGAGCTATGAAAGAATAAATATGTAGTCATCAAAATCGATCCCCAAGAACAAAAGAAAGAAAATACCCAGCACTGGTTGAACATTTCAAGTTTTTCACTGGAAATATTGGTGAAAAACCTCCTTTTTTCACCTATCTTTCACTGAAAAAAGAGGTGAGAAATTCAAGCTTTTTTCACTACTTTTTTTGACTGGAAACCAAGGTGTAAAATTTGAAATAAAGTTGGTGATTTTATTTGCAAGAGGAAACACCATAATTCATGCACATTCACACCTGAAAATGATGGTGAAAAATTCCAAACTTTTTTCACAACAATTTTCGCCACAAAAACCACAATAAAATGTGTGAATAATGTTTGGTGAAAACTTGTGTAAAATTTGAAACCCAGGATCTAGGTTTTAAATCCTTTTTCAACATCTTTTTTTCCACTTTTTCACTGGAAAATGGGGTGAAAAGATAACTTGTTTTTTCACATTTTTCAGTGTAAATACAAGTGAAAATGTCAAAATATTTTCCTGGCATTTCCTGCCAGCAGTCAAGGTGAAAAATGTGAAATAGGGTTCAAGACTTTTCGTCAGACATTTTCAGAGAAAAAGCACACAAAATAGCTTTTGAATTGGTCACTGGAAGATACAGAGAGTTTTCAATGAACAATTTGGGTGTAAAAGGGCTACCGTAGTGCTGGAGACTTTGAGGCTGAAATGGTGTAAAATTCCGAACATCTATGGCAGGTATTCAAGACTTTTAATCCACGAAGCCCTGAGCCAAGCCAAAACACCTGTCAGCCACTTCGAAGTCCCACGGATAATATCCATGGCCAAACTGAGCCAAAATCACAACTTTTCCTCCCCAGCGAGGCAACAGTGGCATGGATTTCTGATCTGTGACTTGTTTCACACTCACACAGATCCACCAGGCCTTGAGCCAAGCCACAACATCTGTCAGCCTCTTCAAAGTCTCACGGATATAATATCCGTGGTCTAACTGAGCCAAAATCACGACTTTTGCAGGCATTTCCTCTCCAACGAGGCAAGAGGGGCATGGATTTCTGGTCTGTGACTTGTTTCACACCCACACAGATCCACCAAGCTCTGAGCTAGCCAGAACACCTGTCAGCCACTTCAAAGTCCCACGGATATAATATCCGTGCTCAAACTGAGCCAAAATCATGACTTTTGTGGGCATTTCGTCTCCGCCGCGAGGCAACAGGAGCAAGGATTTCGAGTCTGTGACTTGTTTCACACTCACACAGATCCACCAAGCCTTGGGCCAAGCCGACACACCTGTCAGCCACTTCAAAGTCCACGGATATAATATCTGTGCTCAAACTGAGCCAATCACGACTTTTGCAGAAATTTTCTCTCCGGCGAGGCAGCAGTGGCATGGATTTCTGGTCTGCGACTTGTTTCATACTCAAAAGGATCCACCAGGCATGGAGCAAAGCCAAACCACCCATCAGCCTCTTCAAAGTCCCACGGATATAATATCCGGCCTCAAACTGAGCCAAAT
>JARJCQ010000171.1:0-65429 GCA_029281465.1 Mycena epipterygia
CATCCACAGAACTAGGTTTTGACTTCAGAATATCCAAAGTCCGCATCATGGACGCCTTGCGCGCACGGACCACTTCGAGTGGGGGATCAGCGGAGTTTAAAACACTCCTTGCTTCCTGCCTCCACCATCCCCCGCCCCGCCCAGCCTGCCCTCCCCTCCGCCCGCCCCTGCCCTTCACCTTCACATGCGGCCACCTCCCTATGCTTCCTGTAACCCTTCTTTACGATTACACACGGCCCTCAAGATAATATGGCAACGAATCGATAACAGACGCGACCAAGCCATAACCATTGGGTTTTTTGACGCGTATTCTATTCTGGTTTCTCTCTGTCTGCTCGTTGACTATCACTTCGGTATTTTATAGCTCTTGCTCTCCTCTCAAAGCCTCCAAGAGTCTTCTACGCATCACGATCTGGTGCGTAGGGTCTTGATTCCCGACGTCTGCGAAGCGCTCATTATGCTCGCGCTGAAATATTCTGTGCACATTAGAACGACTGCCCACCTCGCAATTGGATGATGATCGCAGCCCGCGCTGGCTGTGACGGCATAGGCGCTGTGCCGTGCCGACGACATCTTTGTGCGTCGTTGCTTCCCCTCTTTTTCTGGTATTTTCTAAATTCTTCTGGAGCATTTTACAGTGTTATTGCGACCATCAACTCCAGTCCTTCATTCACGTCCCCGCCGCTGTAGCCGACACAGGGAAGAATGACAGCCGCAGCAACAGACGCTGCCAGCGATGCCAAGTGCGTGCTTGCTCGTTTTACTTTTAGGAGTGCGCTGACACCTCCTTACCAGCTGTGCGTCGATACGGTGAGCGTTGTGGAGCTATTGCATGTCTGGTGAGTTGCTTTCCTCGAATCAAACACGCATATATTTACTCTTCCAGCAGACAACTGCTTTTACACGCCCACATATGCAACACAATCTGTACTTCCGACCGCTGCACGCCGCCGCCGCCGAATGGAGACGGTGGCCAGCCAGGCTGAGCCGGAGGGCGACTACTTATGTACAGCATGTCGTAGTTACTAAATAAATATGGATTTCCAAGTAATATGAAGCAAAAGAAGCAGTGAAATACCCGGGGCATATATGAGCAGCCTACGACAGTTTTGAGCATAGATCGGTCAGAACGAGGCAGATGACGGCAGGTTGAGCTCAAATGCTCATATGCCATAGGCTCATTTCTCTGCCCAGATCTGCCCTCGTCTGCCATACTTTGGGTGGGCAGATCAGAGCGGATCTGGGCAGACCCCGGCATAAGGGATATTCGCTGGGTCTGAACCGTCGATTCGACGCCATGTTCAACATAAATGAGATGTGATTTGATCCCATCAAAATAATGATTTCGGCGTTTCGTCCGCGCTGCCAGAGTACTCAGCACACTACGCACGTATCTGGCAGGTACCCAACGTAGCTACGCTGGCCGCGTCGCAGAGCCGCCGGGGATACGTGCATATCTCGCGTATCCCACGCAGTTCCGGGCATAATGATTTACGGGTTCCGCGCATAGTTTTCGGCCGCACAGCCGGACTACATGCGGCTCTCGTGTCCTATGCACGTATCCAGCGTAGCTACGCTAGCCACGTCACGTAGTCGCCAGGGATACGTGTATATATCGCGTATCCACTACAGTTCCGGGGCTAATGTAAGGGGTTCCACGCATAATGTTGGTTTTCGGCCGCATCACCGCACTACATGCAGCCCCTCGCGTCCTATGCACGAATCTAGCATACCTACACCCGCTGCGTCGTGTAGCCGCCGGGGATACGTGCATGGTATCCCAGGTATGTCACTACTTTGTATTCGGGCTTTGCGGCCGCCGTTCCACAGCACCCGCGGTCCCCCGGCCCACTATCAAGGTAAGTTCGTCGGCGTCTGCTACGCCCCCACTACGTCCCTGCTACATCCCCGCTAACCAACGTAGCCCACACCCATCTCCTTCCATATCCGGACGCTAGCGGTCCGTTGTTTGCGCCTGCGTCCGTCCCATCACCGCGTCGCTTGAAGCTTCTTTGATTCATGCCCCGCCCAACCCCGCCACCACGATACACATGCGACCCGTAACGACCTCGAAAACCAGGCTCGCTGGGCGGGGAATCCTTCTCCTCGCATTCCTCCTCTTCCTCAACGCACACGGGGCGTTCCTCTCCGCCGGCACCCGCGATACACACGCCATTCCCGTGCAATGTCGCGCCATCCGCACACAGCTGGACCCGCCCCAGGATTCAACGCATCGCACACCATGGAGGGCTCGGACCGCTTTATATCTAGGCCGTGCGCCACGCTCGTACGGAACGCGATGATCCTGACCGGCGCGCGGAATGGGACGGAGGTAATCTACGGCGATGTGCTGCTCGATAAGGGCGTCGTCGCCACCTTGGGATACATCCCCGCACCCATCGTGCTTCCAGACGACCTCGAAGTTATCGATTCCCGAGGGAAATTGGTATCGCCCGGTCTCGTCGACGCGCATGGACTTCGCTGGTGAGCGAATATCTTGTTGTTAAGATGTGAATTGGAGTTGAAATGGATGAGTTCGGCACAGATGACTAGGGACGGAAACTCACACAAGGCACCTATCCTTCCCTGGCTCCGTAGCACGGACGACATCAGCACCCACGACGAGCATATCGGCTGGCGATACTGGGCGGGGTAACGGCAGCGCAGGTTGTCGGGGAGCGCGACTAACATTGGTGCGTCCCGTTATCCATTCTCATTGTGAATTCCATTCTAAAATCCTCGCACACAAAGGCAGCAGGTGCTCCTCATCAAACTGCGACCCACCAACAAACGCTCGACCTCCGCCATGATCGTCGAGCCGCCCTTGATGCTCTTCCTCAACAACATCGATCAACGCACGAAATGGAGGCATATAAAGTACGTTGCTGCTTCCTACTCTTTTCCTTCGCTGACTCGCGCTAACTTCACAAGACATGCCTGTGTGTCTGCCTAAACTGGGTTTTATTTCCGTGCTGATTCTCCGCGCAGGCATGCGAGAACCTGGACCAGCTGTATGGCCAGATGCGCATGGATGCCGCGTAGAACGTCCGCAGCGCGTACGCCGAAGTGTGCAGGATCCACGATGCGCCGGACACATTCTGCGCACACGCAGAGGCGAGCGCGTGGGATGGAACCACCGCGTTTCCGGAGAGTTTGTAGTGGGTGGCGCTCGTGGATGTCTTGCGCGGTAGAGTCAAGGTACGTCGTCTTCTTGCCTTTTTATTTATTTGTGACATGGAGGGAATTGGGGTAGCTGTCGGTGCATTGCTATGAGGTGTACGCTGATTTTGTCGTTTGCTTTAAGGGATGGTTTTTTTTGCAAGCCATCGATCTGGACGGTCTTATCCGCGTACGTCTCGCCATATACTCCGGTCAACGCGACTTCTACCATTGCTAACCGTTTACACTGGCAAACGCAGCTTTAAAACGAGTTTAAAATCCCAGTTGCCTCCATTCACCACTCAGGCGAAACCTCCCTCAAGTCCCGACATCCTGAAGCGCGCGCGGGTGCGTTCTTGCTATGATCCCGATGTTTCATCGCGGAATTCAGGGAAATATACCTGCGATCACGCTCTTTGCGTCAAACTTCCTGTGGGTATCGGAATCGACAGCTTTGGATCTGAGCTGGCTAGATCTGAAGGAAAACTGCGAGATGTACCGCGGCTTCGAGTTCGCGCCGCGCATACTGACTGCATCGTGTCACATAAATTCAGGTGCGTATATATCCGGTTAACTCCTGCGGCCTCATGAGTCACGAATCCTCAAGGCCCACCTCCCCCAGCACACGTCTTCTCCCTCCCTGTCGGCTCTGGTAACTGCCCTCCAAATGAGGACAACGCGACTTCGGTTTAGTTTCGTCGGTGCGCCGCCATCATATCTTAACTTGCTTCGCTGCTAATTAATTTCATCGTCCGGGCTGCATCAACCCCTCACATCTCCCTCGCCTCACTCTGTTAATTTCTGACCGCGTATTCTTTCCTCGTCCGTTTACATTCTCGCCCTAATTTTTGAACCCCACACAACGTCCGGCGTCGGTCAGCGCCTACTATTCCTCCAAACCCTTCGCTAACTTCAAATTGTTCCGACCGGTACCGATCCTGGGCGTACTCCCGTCCTGATTGAGATCAATAGTAACGGAAGGTGAGTTGCGTTAGCTGCATCCACATCCGAACTAATTCGTAATCGATTTCAGATCACATTCTCGCACCCGGTAATTATATCGCGGGCTCTGTCTTGATTCTACCAACCGCTTGTTCCCCTTTACGGCATTCAGCAGTCATCGAACGTGATCCCGCACGGTAACTGGGCGCATATCCGGCGGCACGTTGCATACACCATTCAATTAATTGCTCACTGACTCGCCCTCACTTCATTCGCTCGGAAGCCCTACGCCTAGAACCGCCGCCGCGTACCGCATTCAGTGGCATGCGTCGATTGCTCCATTCCTTTCGTGTTTGTGCTAACCGAAACTGAGACCGTGCGGTGGCCATTTGCGCCCGTCTCCTCCGACTTGGCTGTGCCTCCAGTCTACCCCCGTAAATGCACTGGACTACGCGCGGCGACCCGAATTAGATGCTCTCTACATACCTCTCGCCTCCGCCGCTGCTCTCCACGCAGCTGTCCCGCTCCTCTACGAAAATTTGCGTTTGGATTGGATACCTGCGTACCTGTTTCTGGTCGACCTACCCATGCGTATCGTACGCCCAAGTGTTTCCGCATTTCATCCATGCGCGCGTGCGTGTTTCTCGCCGATATTTAATTCTTGGTTTGTGTGTATTTCTGTCCCGCGTATTTATTTCTGCGTTGTGCAGGCTTGTTCCTCTCCTCCTTGCGTGCCTTTGTCCTATCTACCTCATCCAGTTGTGTAGATGTACCCATACACGGGGCAATATATTTCATCTTCACCTTCTCTTAATAATTGCTCAGAGATTGTTGGAGATTCATTAACTCTGGTTCGAAAGGTGGTGCATGACTCGACCCCGAGCCGAGCGGGCAACGCGAATATATTTACATATGATTGACATGGCAATTCAAGCAACTTCAATCGAGCCCATATACATCAGCGTTGTGCTGGATCTGCGTGTGAACAATGGAAGAGTGTATTGGAGGTAGATTGTGGCCGGGCAAATGCGAGACGACGTAAGTGGGCCATCCGAACGCCGTAACCCGATCTCTTTTGTATTGTTATTTCCTTTTCCATCTAGGAATAAACTAAAGGTGCGGCAGACAAAGTAGGCCAATACCGGTTCGATGGTAGTCCTGTTTTCATCATGGCATCAATTAAACAACTTCAAATTCAACGAGCCTGATGCTAATTGAACTTGAAGCAGAGGCGGGCCCACCGCCATCGAGCCGACACTAGCGTGCATTAGGTCCTAGGTAAATGAGTGGGGATCATAGCTCGAGGTACGCAGCCAATTACCTACCGAGGAACAGGGCAAGTTGTCTGCGACGGGTTTCATTTGGTCCTAACACTTTAATTCGCACTACACGCAGCCTTACATCCGGGCCCCTTGCAGTTCATACTTTTATTGTCAGACGTTGTGGATTATTGGAACGCGATCTCACGCTTCAATCCAACACCAGCGGGGTATTGTTGTCACTTTGCCGCTCTTTTCCTACGCAGAAAACGCCGGCCACTGACAGAAAATAAATTGCAGCAGACATCCAAAGTGAAACGAAACCGAGAGTACTGACGACAGAGGGGAATGAAAACACTCGCAGTATAGCCGGTGAAGTCGGGATTTGAAGTCGGCGTCAAACTGGCGAGCGAATGCAAACCATGTTCCCGTGAATGAATCAACGATCAGTGTACTTCACCACTGATAACAGAAATACCATAATCCACGGCGAAGGTCCCGGAGTGAAACTAAACTGAGACAACCGCGTTATCAATGAATGCAAAAGAGAGATTTAGAACTGACAGGGAGATCCGGTATAAATGACATTGTGCGCCGGTTGATTCTAGATCCACAAAATAAAAAATGAAACGTAAGTATTGGCTTATGGAACATTCAATTGAAACAACTCACAGGAGGTCGGCGGGACAACATTAACAGGCGCATTGCATACACGCCAATCTAGCGAGGGCAACTGGAATGGTCAAACGAGGGCGTGCCGTTAGATCCGATGGCCCCGGCGAATGGAATTACTGTGTCAATTATCAGGTCTGAAGGAAATGGATGTCATGATTTCATCATCGAATGTTGTACGGCCCTGGCTTCAAGCGCCCGACTGACCAGCGCTGTGTCGGATTGCAACAGAACTCGAACAAAATGCGAGTGTGGAACCAAGGAATTGGAGGCCCATCGACTACATTACAAGTTCCAACGAGAATTCCAAACTGAAACGAAACTGTGAGTGTTGAGGACAGAGGAATTGAAAGCGCTCACATTCTTTATAGCACATAAAGTTGGGTCAGTCGAGTCGGCGGGCTGGCTGCGGCACCGAGTCAGGATGAACTGCGATTGCGGTCCTTTTGACGAGTGAAGCCAAACCAAGTTCCTTTCTGGCGAGTGATTACTGCGGCCTGCAACTAAACACAAGACCGCGTCAGCGTTGGACGCACAAAAGAGGGATACAGGGCTCACGGCGAGCTCCGGAAGACCGATACAAATACTAATCCACCCGGGAATCCCGGGAGGATTAGTGTATCCACTCGCGCAAGGTACTAACACAAGTTTCCGCAGTGAACGAGTAAATGAATACCTTCGGTGGAGAAACATTTCAATCCGGGTCCATTCCGCATCCCTCTGCTATGTCTCTCGCTGCTCTCATCTTGACAGATTTCGAAAGCGAATGCATCAAGAGTCTGCAAATATTTAGGTTTAGTCACGTAAAGTTCGAAGGACAAGAGACCTTATCGTCCTGAGCGCGTATCCGCGACGGAGCATAGCAAACGTAGACGACCACCGAATTTTCATGTCCAAAATGAGTCGTGCGATTTCCGCGGGATCCAATTACTCACCTTCACGCAATTGCACGCAAAAAACCAATTTCTCGGGGATGTGAGCTGCGGGATCATGCGGGCTGAAGAGAGGGGATTTTTGCAGTACGCCTATTAAATAGAGTGACGAGTACTTGATTCGACTGGGGTACCAAGTCAAACAAACATGAAGCCTGAGCAATCACGCAACGTCAACGAGCATACTACTGTTGTTAGCTGCATTATCGAACGTAACATATCCCAAATAAACTGTAATGTAGAAGGAATTCACAGAAGCAACTATGAGATTCAACTATGAGACTTACCCGCCGTTCGAGTCCGAGACGTTTAATGATCTTGAAAAGTGCTTGACCTGGCGGAACACCGTAATGGACATTGTTGATCGCGTAAAACCGAGGATCGCCTCTTGAAGAATCCAGACGTCGGGTGGTGTTTCCTGAATTCGATGCCCAGTAACAACGTAGTAACGCCAACGTAGCCGGTCACATTAATCTTGCGAGTAACAGCGTTGAGGATGGAATATGAGGCAGCGGAAGATAGTATTGAGCTTACATGAAGGGGGATCCGTACGGCGTAACTCCACTCGTGAAGGAGTTTGATGATCTCAGTCCTGGTCGAGTTTCGACCGGAAATGTTGACGCCATTATTCGCACGGCCAGCAATGTTGATCATGGTTCGAAATTTCGGGTGATTCAGAAGCGCGATGGGCTGGATCTTGTAATTAAAACCAGTGCGTGCGAGGAGAGCCAGAGGTACCTGCACCGCCGCTTTCGCGTCAGCGGCGTCTTTGCATTCCATTACGTCCGCCTCTCACCGTGATTCGAATCCGATTCCCGCCGCCCAGTGAACAGACCTTGTTACTGCTGACAAAGTGCCGACGCTCCGTGGATACGCGGGAAAGAATGGCAACGCTAAACGAATTATGTGGTATGTAGCACTCAGAATCTTCGAAGTTTGCAAGACGTACTTGCAAAATTTACACTTGGGTTGAACACCCGCTTCCCGATCACGTCCACTGCGGGAGTAAAGAAATGCACATCAGTCGTCATCCCCAGCGTCGGAACAACTTGCTTCTGAGGGCGGGGAGAATCGACAGGGGTCAGAATTGAGCTAATCGAGACGGGATAAATGTACCAGGTGGAAATTTTTTCTTCCCCAGAGTATCCACATCGCTCGAGGTTTCGTCCTCACAGAGTTTTTTGCTATTTTGTGTTAGAGGAAAGAGGATCGGATCGTTAGGAACGAACCCGTACGAGCTGTGGGGGAGAAAGCCAAATCTGAATCTCCGTCGTCTTCAGCACTGTTCGCAATTTTCTCCGCATTGCGAGCGACGACGGGGAATGTTCAAGCACGATTCCAGATTTTGTGGTGGTCGACGCCTGAAATGGGCAAATTTATTTACGCGTTGAATCCTAGGCTCCTTGAAGAGTGGAACCTGGGCCCAGGTTCCAGGATCGGATAGATAGGTGCCTAGTTCCGGTATCAGATGGATAGAGTCAGTTGAGCCGTCGAAAACCTTGCCTGTGTCGCGCCCAAGAAATTCTTTAAGCTCTCGGTGTGGTCCAATGAGCCGGAGACCGTGCCTCGTTCAACGGAGAAGAAATATGTCAACGTCGCAGGCGGACGTGAAGACATGGGGCATAGTTTTGTACTCTCACCGTGTTGCCCGATTACACGTGCTGTACCAGACTGAGGATGAACATCTAGACAAGAAATACTTTCAGGTATTTTTGTGCGGGGCCGATCAGCAAAAAAAAAAAAAACTGACGCTAGTGAATAGTTATACCCGCGCGTCAAAGTCGCGCACACCAATGTGTCTTGTTGAAAGCGGTCTTCTTGAATTTAACCCAGCCCGGCAGAGCTCGAAGCCGTCGAAGGATTGAATATAATCATGACGAAACTCACCTGAGAAAAAAAACCTGCTCAACGTTCAGTGTATTTGAACGTTAATCAGGTTTTTTCCAAGTAAGTTTCGAACGACGGTTCCTACAGTGTCCGTGCTTGAAGGTGCTGAGTGCTCCTGCCACCAGCTCTCAGTCACTCAGCAGAAAGACCAGAATTGCAACGTACCTCGATTCCGAGCATCGAACGCGCCCGTCCACAACTTTCACTCTGAGGGATTCAAACGACCGCCCGACTTTGACGAGGAGTTCACTTCGCCCGGAAGTTGAGATAGTAGTAGATACATCGTTGAATTCAAGTGAAGTTGAGAGAGTGTTCTGTCTGCCATTCGTGGTTGTGATCCCTGTAATTGATAGCGCCGACCTACCAGATGCCAGAGCTGTAAACCGTGGCAGGCAGGCTTCAAATGAATGAGGACCAGTCTGAGTTGGACGATGCACGCATTAATAACGGCGATTCCGGTCGGCCCGTTTGCAATTTCGACTCGCCAGCAAATCACCGTGTCGTTGGTCAAGTCAATTGGAATCGACCTCGACAGTATAGGATAAATCTAGTCATGTTGGTAAGTTGGTGCGTCGCGGATGAAGGAAGAGCTGCATACTGCCGGTTCTGCGACTTGCATGCATATCAGGTTTGTTGGGAGTATCGTAGCGTCATCCCCGGAAATTGGTGGAGATCTTCCTTTCGATTCATCGCCCTGTTCTCCAAATTCGACGTCAGGATTGCAAAAACAAGAGTGGTAGCAAGCACAAGATAAATTGTAAAACACGACATCGCAGTCTGAGATCACTATTCGCGACTGGGAACTCCCGCGAGGATACGATACTGCATCGTTGAGATGTCGCGAGAAAGTAGATGCAGACAGCGAGTTTGAAAGGGCAGACGGAGACTAACGCAACGCGAGGCAAAAAACCAAGATCGAAATCGGAGGACATGTACAGTGTTTGCTCCCGAAGCCGATATCCTTCCGATCCAAACAACACCCCTCAAAATTTCAAGCTCCTCAGACCGCCGCTTGAGGAGCTGTACGGTGGGAAGCTCGCGCTCCCCGGTCCACGCGCGCTTCGGCGGCGTTCCCCCGCTCGCGGAGGCGTGGACGTCCCCGCGCACGTCCGCGTCGGGCTCGAGTTCGTCCACAGATCGCTTGCGTGCCCCCGCGACCCACGCCGCAGGCGTCGGCCCCAGCGCGTACTTGGCCCCCGCGCCCGCGCCCTCCTCCTCCTCGAACTCGTCCCCCTCGCTGTAATTGTCCACGGGGCGGCGCTGCTGCTGCTGCATGTCGTCGATGAGCTCCATCTCGCGCTCCCACACGCCTTCGCCCTCCTCCTCCTCCACCTGCCGCCAATACCGCTCGCGCGGGCTCAGCGACTCGGAGAGGTCGTCGCCGTCCTTCTCCGACTCCGCGTAGTACTTGTCGTCCTCGGCCTGCACCAGCCCCACGAGCCGCGCGACGATCTTGCCGTGCTCCTCCTTGGGCGGGTAGCTCTCGTGCACGAGTGACACGACGCTGTCCGCGCCGCGCCCACCGGTGTCGTCCTCCGCGGGGAGCTGCAGCACGAGCGGCTCAGAAGGGTGCTCGGGCTTGACGCTCTGGGCGCGCGGACGGTGGTCGCAGGGGGGATTGCGACGGTGGGGTTCCCGCCCTGGGCAGCCTGCGCCGCCGCGTTCGCGCGCTCGCAGATGGAGCACCGGCAGTGGTATAATGGCGCGCACGCCTCGCGCCAAACCTGAAAATTTGAAGTCAGCACTGCGGCCCATGAAACGAAAGAGGAGATACGTACGGCTTTCAGCGCTTCCAAACTATACGGGGGCAAGTGGGCGATTGTCTTGGGCACGTAGGGGATGGGGCGCAAGAGGCGCGGCGGGTCAAGCACGGGCATAACTGCAATCGTCGGCTGCCGCTCCCGCGCCTCCCTCTCCTTCGCGCGGTACTGCTTCTCGTCCGTCTCTCTTTGCTGCTGCCGTTTCAGCCGCTCCTCGTCCGCCGGCTCGTCCTTCCCGTGCTCCCCCAGCGGCGGCGGGCTCGGCGTCGTCCCCAGCGTTGACGTTGATAGCACGGCTTGTATCGCTCGTGCGCGACGACGTGCCCTCAGAGAAGAATCGTCACTACCCTCCGTGGGGTGCCCCTCACCCGCCCCCACCTCCACCTCTGCGCGCGCGTTCCGCCGCCGCTCGCTCCAGTCAACGCCATCAGACCACACCTCCTCCTCCTCGCGCAGCTCGCGCACGACGCCTGCACCGCAGGGTCGAGCGGCTTGCGCGGGGTGCTTGTGCCGGGGGCGGCGAGGCGCGCGTCATCCGCCTCGAACGCGTCGAGCGCGCATTCGACGATAATGCGGCGCACGACGTTGCAGAATGCGGGAAGGAGGACCGCGCGCATCTGGCGCGCATGGGCGGTGTGCGCTGCCTCGGTGAGTGCGTACGACGGAGGCGGGGAGCCTGGTGGACCGCGGTGCTGTGCTTCGTCTGTTGGCGGTAGGACAGAGGCGGTGGGGGAGGAGGGCGGGGAGACGGCCCATGGTACGGGGTGCACGGCTTTGACCGGGTCTTCGGGGGTATCTGCGGAAGAAAGAGTGATTAGTAAAGGAGACGAGGGCAGGAGAAAGAAGCGAGGAAAATGAGACCAAGAACAAAGGCGTGAAGAAAGGACATCGAATGGAAGATGCAAGATTGAGAAAGAATGAGATGGAAAAGATGGAAGAGAGATACACACCTAAGCCGCCAACGCACATTCCATAATAAAACGCCCGCGGGCGCCACCCACGCGCCGTCCACCTTCCCCTCGCCCAATCCCCCAGCGCGATCCGTCGTCGTACAGGTCGTAGTCGTCCTCGTCGAGGAGGTAGTCGTCCGCTGTCGTCGTGTTCGTGTACCCCGCACGCGCATACGCCGCGTTGTTCGCCGCGTTGTTGGCAGACGCGTCCGTCGCCACGGCAGGGCGTTTCTGCTGCTTCTGGTGCTCGTCGTACTCCTCCACGCTCTCCAACGAAACGCTGCGCGCGCCGGCTCCCCCGGTCCCCACTCTTCACCAGCACCGTCATCGCGTACCCCGAGTAGTCCTGTCGCCCGCGGTCCACCCCCGGGTTCGCATTGGTGGTGTTGTATCCACCACCAGTGTTGAAGCGCCGGGCGGCAACCGCCTGCCCCATGAGCAGCGCGTGTGCGCACGCAGCCACTGGCGCTCGCCTGCGACGAGGAGCAGGTTGTGCACCGTGCCCTCGCCGAGGTCGACGAACGCCGACACGGCCGCGCGCACGAGCGGGTCCATGGGCGCGAACACTCCCGGCGCCGCGCACCCCAGCGAGCGCAACGGCGGCGGCTCCGCATCTTCAGGTGCGGCTGTGGTGGTATTTGAAAACGCCAGAGCCAAATCAGAAGTGTTGGAGGTGGGCGTTAGGGTTAGGACTGCACAACGCCAGAGCCACTCTGTGCGACACGCGCGGCACGTCGCATGGACGCCGGGGAACGTCGCGTCGTCCTCATTGTCCGCGATCTCGCCGAGTCCCGCCGTCTCCTCCGCGCGCTGCGCCTTCGCGACCGCCTCCCCCGCCGCCGCGCCTCCCACGCAGCGCCCATCGCAGGGGGCCCCCCATGGTATATCTGTCCGACCTCCCATAGCGCATGCTCCGCGTGCGCGAGGGCCTCCTGCGCGACGCGGACGAGATCTTGCCTAACCATGCGGCCCAGGACGCCGTCGCGCAGGCACACGCCACAGAAGCGCGTGCGCCGCCGTTCGTAGTGGTCTTTGCAGAGCACGACTGCGCCCAAACGCAAGGTGCCGATGGTTTTGCGGCCGGTATGGAGCTCGTGTCCGGAGCGAGGGGCGCTGAGGCGACATGGGATGCACGCGTAGGAGAGGAGCATGCGGAAGTGGCGGTATGGTGAGACGCGGATAGGGGCGGGGGCGGCGGTGGAGGAATGGGCAGAGGGAGCGGATGGCGGAGCGAGCCAGGCGAAGGGCGCGTACTGGCCGTTGGGATCGATGAGGGTGATGGCGGCATTCCAGAAATTATGGGTTTCGACTGTAAAGTAATGTCAGCAAGAGTATACAGGAGGAAGGCGACAAGGACGAAAAGAACGGAACCAGAGAAGGTCATGGTTAAGCCTCGGAGACGCAAGCATCCTCGAATGTCATAATACGCGCATATCTGCCACTCCGAAAAAAGAAATCGCCCGAAGAAAAACTCACTCGCTCTGCCCCACTGCGGACAAACACTCATCAGAAGCTCCATCTCGCGCGTAGCAGGCGGTGACGGAGACGCGGAGGCGACGAGTACGCCGTCGTGTGTGGTGGGCGGCGTGTGAGCGACAGGGACGGATCGACAGCCGATAGGCATGGGTTAGCAGTCGTCGTAAGGCCGCCAACGATGCGGGCGACAGGGTAACCGAGGCGGGAACGGGGGTGGCTCCAAGGGCGAGTGAAGGCGGTCGTCGACGTTGGACGAGGACGACTATCTCATCGTAGGCTGCGCAGAACTATCGTTCGACGTGCAGTGGACCCCGGAGGCAGCAAACGAAGCTGGGACAAGATAAGACAAAGGCTCATCGAACGACGAGGAGGAAAAGTGTGCAGTGACCTGGGTCTCAATTTTCCAGCAGCAGCGTTTCCGTCCCATATCTTGTCCAACATCGTAATGCCTGATTTGAAGAAGACGCACTGTATAGCGGCAGCGCCAGGAGAGAATGGATTTGCCACCATGGGTCACCGTGACTAGTCACACGTAACTCTCACCGCCATGCCGCCTGTCCCGCTGCCTGTTACCACTCCCAATCTTCCGTTCAGCAACATAGCAAACGTCGTTCCACACCTCCCAAACGATCCGCCTTCTGTTGCCGATGTTATAGCAGCCAAGAATTATGCCCAGCGGGCCATCACCGCGGGTGAGAGGCTTTCTGTTTCCTCTGGTGCCGTCCTCAATCTCGTGTCAGCGCAATACCCCAATCAGATCGACGCTCAGACCACTTCGGACGCTCTCGTGTATGCGCATTCCATTCTAGCTGCCGCATCTGGTGGTGGTGCATCGTGCCTTTGACCTTTTTCTGTTTGTGTTTTCCTCATCCCAACGGTCAGCCGCTGCTCCACCGTGGTTTGCCGACGCTCTAAAATTGGGGCTAACACCAATTACCACCCGTCTCGAAGCCATCGAAGACCGCCTCGATGGGATTGACACTCGTCTGGACAGTATCGTCACAAAGATCGACCAATTGACGATTTTTGCTTCTCAAGTGAGTATTTGTATAATCGTACCCAAATCGTACCCATCCTTGACCAATGTTAGCAACACTCCCTAGAATCACAATCGCACTTTGGGGGACGGTCGGCCCATACCGTTCAAGCTTGTACCTTTCCCTGATGGCAGTCTGCCGTCAGAAAATAACGACGTGATCATATATCTTATTACTTGTGGAAAACTAGCAGTTTTCCCGTGCTACGCTACGGTGCTAATCTATTTAAATGGCCACAATGATACCAACTGATCTTACAGGATTGATTTCTTGGGGTGTTGTAGATTAAGATGCCGCTCATCATCAACCTTCGGTTGACTCCTCGCGGCCTGATGCGCAGTTTCATTGTGGCTCTCTGCAATTGGCATTGCAATCAGGCAACTAAAAAAGGTTCTCGTTGTTCCCTCAATATAAACAACCTGCCCGAGGGAAAGTGAAGCAATAATTAAAGCTTGGGGAGCTCATATTGCCTTCTTTTATCTTCAGGTCTCACAGTGTGCTCGTAGCAATATCTTGCCTTTGATTTTGCTTTCATCCTACTTGCCAGGCTCATTACAATTTCACAACATTTTTCCAAAATTTTCAAGTACCGTCGGTACCATAGATTCATCAATTTTCAACCGGCAAGACCGATACATTTGTTCTGATTCTGGGGTGCTAAATTCTGCATTCATCTTTCCTTCATCCCAAGTCAGCTGATAGCTCCTAAAAATTGTATTCAGAATTGACCATGGCTTTCTTAAAAATTACCTTCTTCAAGCCGATAACTCCACCTGGAATTCTTCTTGCAAGCAACTTGCTCCACAAAAAATACAACACAAACCCTCATCCTTCCGGTAGCCTTTATCGACTGATAATTTCGCCCCAAACTTGCCAGAGATCATTTTATCTTGCCCTCAAAAAAATCCCTTTGTATCACCATCCATCGATCCAATGTCCTCATTCCTGGGGCCCATTTTTAAAAAGTGTAGGCTGCCTTTGTTCGATACGAACGGCAGATACCAGATCTTCGCAATTTATAAATATAAACCCAACATTCTAATTTCTACTTGGAAGAGCAAATGCCAAAAGTCCACATGTACAATTCTCATGTCAATATCCAGGGTGGGGGCCTCCATTGCTCCCTCATTTTCGGTCCTTAAAGTCTCAGTGGGTTCGTATATTCCCCCCCTCATCTTACTTAACTACCAGGCTCATCACAAAGTGCAGTTTATTTTACAGCACTTCTGCTCATCTCTGCCCAGCTGGTTCAGTTCGCATAGGTGAGTAATTCAGATGCCAACATTATATGATGGTTGCAAAATTATGCCTTAATCTTGCCTTCATCTCAAGTCAGCTTATACTTTATCCGGAATTCACTTGACAAAGTTACACCATGGCCAAAGTTGGCTTAAATTCCATTCCAGTTTGAAGGAAAAGGAGAAAAGGCTGTCATTCAACTTGTCTGCATTGGGCCGATAACTCCACCTGCCAAACCCTCATTCTTCCAGTGTTTATTCCTGGAACACATTTTCTCAAAGCTCAGATCCCTTTCCTGAATTTTTAGCACGACCCGTAGAGTCTTTGGTGACCTTGACAGTTTATAAATAGAAACCCAACATTCGGGTAGAGAATCGAGTATTTGGGTACCGGTGGAGCAGTGGAGCAAGTGGCATAATTCGGAGCTCGGCATGGGTTTGTCCAGAGACAAAGAGGGCCAGCAGCCAATCAGGTTGTGTGGTCGGCCACAAACCTTTGTATAGATATATTCGGGCGCTGAGCAATGAGGAGTGATATGAAGTGGCAGTGACCATGTTTGGCTGCAGGGTCCGAAGCGGTAATGCTATAAATATAGGATTTCGACATCTTAACATTTGGGTGGAGAAGGCGACATTTAGGTGGAACATGGAGTGAGTGACATCATTCGGGGCTCTTGTCCCGAGACAAAGGTACCCAGGAGCCAATCAGGTTGTGTGGTCAGAGACAAACCGTTGTGAATTCTTATATAGATATACGCTCACCCCCCACCGCAGATGCCCACGGCTCTTACCAATCTGGCTGTTCTTGACAACCTATCCTATGAAGAACTGAGGGCATATTGTGAGGCGTACTACCCCGGCCGTGCCTACGGCAATGGGCAACGCCTCCCAGAGCGAAAAAAGTCTATTCGGGAGGCAATTGGTTGCACTGCCGAGTACTAATTTTCAATGATGTTCAAATAAATACCCTTCCGTTGATTGTTGTATATACGGAGCCTGCTCCTCCGCGACCCCGTTCCCCAACCACCGGAAGAAGCCTGCAGCTCCATGCGCCACCGCCTGGCGTCGGCATCCTTCTCGCCTAACCAGACCGTATAATCCCTCTAGATCTCGAATATCATCCCGCGTCCGAAGTGGAAGTATCCAAAGGAGAGTTGTTTCTCTTTGCATTCATTTGCGTTCCTTGTCTGTATGTCGCCCAATTCCATTTCGTGTCTTTGAATTGTCCATTTATACACACCACAGTCATACCACAGCGAGTACCAACGCAGTGCAAAACGGAGTGGCCAATTTAGCGGTTACATCAATGAGTTAGGATGCGATGTCACCGTTTTATTGTTCTAAGTGCAATGTAGCCAGAGTAGTCTCCCGGAGTCCCAATGTCAGACTCTTGTGCCTTTGCTTCATCACGCTTCTAAACTGAGTCTATCGAGGCAGCCGTATATTTCATTGGGCAAGGAGAGATCAGTGGGTTCGGATCCGTGAACCGCCGGGCTCCTGATCGTGGGGCAATGGGGATGTGTGAGAGGAATTTTGAATCCGAGTTCAACCATTGGAGTACGATCTGCACAGCAGAGCGATACATAGCGAAATAAGCCACGGATTCTAGGTTCCGAGGGTGGTACAGGCAATGAGTTGGGAAGAGATACTCAGTAAAGGTCTGAGGGAATTTTCGGTCTATGGTAACCAATCCTATCAATCTAAGCCGAGCACCTGGGGCCAGGTTCCCTTCTTTAAGGGGGAGAATGTAGAGTGAATGTGTAAACAACGGACGGTCAATTTTTGTATAATGTTCGACGAAAATTGGACATACAATCCACTTCTCCCGGTCATCGCTTGGCCAAGAAATCCTCTGCTCGTTTCCAATGGTCCCAGCCACCAGAACTCCGCCGCCCGTTGACAGCAGCTTTCAACTTCCGCGTCATGATAATGAGACACGGATCGGGGCCCAGATCACATCTCAGATGCTTGAGTGGAGTATAAAGCAGCAACACCAAGATATTTTGAAGGGATAGCAGGATATGTACGTCGACCATAATGGATTTGGCTGCCGCGAGACAAAGATGAGTGAATGGAGGGAAGGGGGCGGAAGGCGCAAGTGACATAGCATCCTATTAGAACAATCTCGGAGAAATAATAAAAGTCGGCGGCAGGGAGCGGAGGGTGGGTGCGTGTTGTGTACGAGTCTGATATCATTTATTTTTTCTCGGGCTGTTCATGATTGCGAGTCTTGGGAGAGTATTAGTTTGAGTGATTAGTTCAGTGAGATCGGGGACGGGTCTGATTTGAGGATTATGATGAGGACCGCGAGAACGGACTCGGGACCGTGGAGTTTGAAGGCTTGGCTCACCATTTTCGGAAGTCCTGACTTTTGTTGCCGGGTTCGGATACGTTCAGATTCAGAGCTAATTCTGAACCCGAGGTCCAATTTGTGGTTTGGATTTTTGCGAATCTGAACGAAGGCGATGAGGGCCTAACAAAGGGGATTGACTTCCCAACTAGATCAACTGAGTTTAGACTGAATTGCGAATTGAGCATCGCTTGTGGAGTTCTCAACGATAGTGGAAGATGCTGCCCTCTCCTTATCGACATAGGAGAGTACGGCAACCATTGCGACCTGGAAGCGGCAGTTTGAGCAATCAAACATCGAAAACAAAACCGAAAGAAATCGTACCCGAAGCATTTGAACCACACATATAGCTAGATATATTCAAGTGCGACATGTCACTAGGGCGGTGTTTTACGCTCAGAATTTACGTGATTTTATCGGGATTTAATATTGGTTACCCGTGCCGCTACGGCCCCATACAACATATATAAACAAAGGTCAAGATATACAGAGCATGTGGGTTTCAGGATGTTACTAGGGTATTTCCTCTGCGTTCCGAGTCGTGTTGATTTTTTCGGAATTCAATATCAACTCCGATGACGCCAGGGATTGGGATCGCCCCCAACTTCCTTATTCGGACGAAAGCGTAGTGGTTTTGATCCAAAACAAACACGGATAAATATCGTTTCATCCCACACCAACCAAGGCCCCTGAACCCCAATTAAATATAAGATAAATCCTATTCACAGTGTTTTCTGTGATAGTGGTCGCAGTCAGAGCACAAAAAAAAATTGGGATGTTGCAATTGTAAGGTCATAATGTATTGTTCTCTTGTTGCATTACTAGGATAATGGGGTGCAAAGTCAAGGTTACACAGAAGCTAATTAACATTAAGCAAGGGTAAGTATATTTAAATGCGACCACCTTGGGGAGTTGAACTCAGGACCTCGCGCGTACAACTAAAACTTGAGAAGCTACAACATAACCACTAAACTAAGGAGACATTAAGATAGGCAGAATCAAAGTCATATTAGTAGGGTCGGCACTGACCTACCACCTCCCTCTGTCTTTGCCTTCACTTTGTGGTAACTTACTACATATAATGTGAAGTGGTACTGGTGAGGCCATACTTTTGCGGGTAGCTAAAAATAAACCCCAAACCAAAATTGTAGAGCTCGAAATGCTGAACAAAAGTTGTTAAGGCACAGATTTTGCCGAAGGGCTTTGTCCTGCTGCAAACCATAAAATGAATTCCCAGAAGGCTCCATCTGGTACCAAGGAAGATCTGGTAACCCTAGCTCACCATAGCATCATATAGCCAATCAGGTCAGTTATATAGCTCACCATAGCTCGCCATAGCCCCAGATAGCCCATGATAGCCACCTATGTGTCTCTTAGAGCATTTCAGATTTTCCTGATGCATGTTTCATGATCATACCTCCCGCAATGCGAGGGTCATTGCAAAGACCTAGCCTCTAAAGGCAATCTAAAGGGGTAGGCTGAGGCCATTGTGAAATTTCTTACCTAAAGTTGTTATATTTATTCTCTGTGCGGCCGAAATTTTGGTGGTCAAAGCCAGGGTTTGAAGCCATGGTTTTAAAGCCACAGCCAGGCACAAACCAAACATTTGATTTGGCTTGGCTTTGCGAAACCAGCGTTTTGGTTTGCTGGTTTGCTGGTTTCAAGCCCAACCAGAACATCACTATGGAGGACTGAGCCAATCAGCCCAAAACGACAAAGACCACTGCTCAGGGAGGTCGATACACCCAAGAGAACGAGTAGGACCAGTTATGTGGAGGTTCACATGACTGGGAACAATGAGAAAGAGCCCGAGTGGCTGTAACTGGCGGGCAGTCCGTGTTGGCAAAATGACGAGTTACAAACAATTATCTAATCACCCAACACATCCATACTCAAAGACTGTCGGGGCTGCAAGTATCTAATAAGATATTCGGTAGCCCATGTCAAGGCAAAAGCCAGGAATCCAGATAACTAATCACTCTTCCATCCATGACATGCAAAAGCAATGACTCGGTCTTATGCAACAGGAGCAAGGGAACTGCTTGCCAACAGCCCAGTGCCGGCCCCACGACACTCTTAAGTGCAAAACCTACGAAGCATGGACTTCAGAAAGGAGTGTAAGGAATGTATATGCAAGTATGGACTCACTATATTTTCTTTCTTCAGATAAGTATCCGTGCGCTCTTGTTACATAGATAAGCAGATACATGATTAGATATACGATATCATGTAATCGCCAGCTTACAAATCACTATTTCTTCTTATCGCACCACATCGCCTGCCTGGCCTTACCTCTCATCGAGTTCCTCCGAGACCTCTTAATTCAAGGCACTAGGCATTAGGCGATACTTATATTCTTATCATCGCTTATTCTCGCTGATAAGAACCTATAAAAAACTGCATACAGATTTCGCTGGTACCCTACGTGTCGACACTCAGTCTATACGGATCTCCGTAAGACTAAGGAGATTATCCATCGGGGAGTAGGATTTCCTACCTCCGGATAGCTCTTGTAGAGTTAGACCGTGTCAACAGGGTCCTTACCACTCATATTCGCCCGGAACTCGCCAGTTGATCCGTATGACTACCTTCACCTGTGAGCTCGAGTCTCACAAGGAGTTGCCACCTGAATCCCTGTCAGAAAAACAGTAGGTAAGTATCTATAAATATAATAATACCCAAACACCGAAGATCCAACTTGAAGTATAAAGACGTCTTAGTGTGGAGCCAGGAGATGTTGAGTAAAATATGGGAAGTAAATGCCCACAGAGTCTGCAGGAATTGTCTTGAAGAATGAGCAGAACAGCCGAACTGGTACTCTGCCGACAAAGTTTAAATCTTCTACAATTTGACTCCGAACTCATAAGATGCCGGTTAAGCGCCCACTAACTGTGAGCTGGCTTCTGACAGTTCCACCAATTCCGCATGTTTTTTGTTGTTGTTATGGCTAGTGGCATCCATCTCAATTCCAATTCCACTGGGGACACATGCTCTAGGCCATAGCGGATCAGTTGGTCCCACAGGGAATTTCTGGCTTAATTTCTGGGATTGTGGGCTGGCTTCTGGCCGTTGCATGAATTCCACCTCTTGTTGTCATTATGACTAGTGGCATCAATCTCAATGTGAATTCCACTAGGGGACACATGCTCCAGGCCGTACCGGATCAGTTCTTCCTGCAGGGAATTTCTGGGGTAATTTCTGGGATTGTGGGCGGGCTTCTGGCCATTGCATCCATTCCACCTCTTCTCTTTGTCATTATGGCTAGTGGCATCCATTTCAATACCAATTCTACTGGGGGACACATGCTCTAGGGTGTAGCAGATCAGTTCCTCAGGCAGGCAATTTCTGGGTTAATTTCAGGGATTGTGGGCTGGCTTCTGGCCATTGGATCAATTCCACCTCTTTTCTTTGTCATTATGGCTAGTGAGATCCATTTGAATCCCAATTCCATGGGGGGACACATTCTCTAGACTGTAGTGGATCAGTTCATCTGGCAGGGAATTTCTGCCTTAATTTCCGGCATCGAGGGCTGGCTTCTGGCCATTGCATCGTTTATGCCGCTTCTCTTTGTTGTTACGGCCAGTGGCATCCATCTCAATGCCAATTCCACTGGGGGACACATGCTCTAGGGTGCAGCACATCAGTTCTTCAAGCAGAGAATTTCTGGGTTAATTTCTGGAATTGTGGGCAGGCTTCTGGCCATTGCATTGATTTCTTGGCTTGTCTCTGTGATTATGGCCAGTAGAATCCATCTCCATTCCAATTCCACTGGGGGACACATGCTCTCGGCCGCAGTGGATCAGTTCTTTGGGCAGGGAATTTCTGGGTTAATTTATGGGATTGTGGGCTGGCTTCTGGCTGTTCCATTGATTCCGCGTCTTGTCTCTGTGATTATGGCTAGTCACATCCATCTCAATTCCAATTCCACTGGGGGACACATGCTCTAGGCCATACCAGATCAGTTCTTCAGGCAGGGAATTTCTGGCTTAATTTCTGGGATTGTGGGCGGGCTTCTGGCCATCGCATCAATTCTGCCTCGTGTCTTTGTCGTTATGGCTAGTGGCATCCATTTCAATCCCATTTCCATGGGGGGACCTATTCTCTATACTGTAGTGGATCAGTTCTTCAGGCAGGGAATTCCTGGCTTAATTTCTGGCACAGTAGGCTGGCTTCTGGCCGTTGCATTGATTCCGCATCTTGTCTCTGTGATTATGGCTAGTGGGATTCATCTCAATTCCAATTCCCGTGGGGGACACATGCTCTAGGGTGCAGCACATCAGTTCTTCAAGCAGGGAATTTCTGGCTTGATTTCTGGGATTGTGGGCTGGCTTCTGGCCATGGCATCAATTCCACCTCTTATCTTTGTCATTATGGCTAGTGGCATCTATTCCAATGCCAATTCAAATGGGGGAAACATGCTCCAGGATGTAGCAGATCAGTTCTTCAGGCAGGAGATTTCTGGCTTAATTCCTCTCACTGTGAGCTGGCTTCTGGCCGTTCCATTGATTCCGCATCTTGTCTCTGTGATTATGGCTAGTGGGATTCATCTCAATTCCAATTCCCGTGGGGGACACATGCTCTAGGGTGCAGCACATCAGTTCTTCAAGCAGGGAATTTCTGGCTTGATTTCTGGGATTGTGGGCTGGCTTCTGGCCATGGCATCAATTCCACCTCTTATCTTTGTCATTATGGCTAGTGGCATCTATTCCAATGCCAATTCAAATGGGGGAAACATGCTCCAGGATGTAGCAGATCAGTTCTTCAGGCAGGAGATTTCTGGCTTAATTCCTCTCACCGTGAGCTGGCTTCTGGCCGTTCCATTGATTCCGCATCTTGTCTCTGTGATTATGGCTAGTGGGATGCTTCTCAATTCCATTTCCACTGGGGGACACGTGCTCTAGACCGTAGCGGATCAGTTCTTCTTCCAGTGAATTTCTGGGTTAATTTGACGCATTGTGGGTGGGCTTCTGGCCATCACATTGATTCTGCTTCGTGGATTGGTCACTGTGGCACGTTGCATCAATATCAATCTTAATTCCACTGGGGGACACATGCTCTGGGCTGTAGCGGCGCCGTTCTTCCTACAGGGAATCCAGGGTTAATTTCCACCACCATGGGCTGGCTTCTGGCCGTCACATCGATTCTGAAATTTTTCTTCGGAATTATGGCCAGTGGCATCCCTCTCCATCCAAATTTCACTGGGGTTTAGGCCACAGAGGAGATGCTCTTCCGGTAGGGAATTCTGTACTAATATCCACTACCATGGGGTGGCTTCTGGCTATCACATTGATTCCTCATGTCCTCTTTGTAAATATGGCTAGTGGCACTCATTTCAATCCCAATTCCAGTGGGGGACACATGTTCCAGGCTGAAGCATAGGACAACCTTATGCTAATAACTAATGCTTGTAGGATTTTGAAGAATTCCCTAATTTGGAGCGGCAGTGCCCCGCAGTGACTTGGCTGTGATAAGGTGAGTATATAACAGGTCCAAGACCCGGTGTACCAAGTTATAGGCACATCCAACAACATCCAGGCTCATGCCATCAACACTCCTAATTTTACTCGATCTCCTGATTAGGGCATCTCACTCTGACCAGAGCGGCCCGGGGGTGGCTGGGTAAGCAGGTATAGACCCCAGCAAGTGGGCTACCGAGTTATAGCCACTTACAACAAAGTCTGACCAAGTAATACAGCAAACATCTAAGGCATTCATGATTTTGAAGAATTGCCTAATTTGGAGTGGCAGTGCCTCGCAGTGACTCGGCGGTGATATGGTGAGTAGGTAACAGGTCCAGGAGCTGGTGTACCAAGTTCTAGGCACATCCCACAACATCCAGGCTCATGCCAGCCAGGGCCTAACTGACCCCCCCCCCTGTAGGTGGCAACCCTTATAGGCCACACGAACTTAATCAACCTTAACTGAACATTAACCGAACATTAACCACAAACATTAACCGAGGCCCCTAAGCCGGGGCCATTGTAAGTGTTGACATGCGGACCTCTCGTACATGTCTTTCAACAGCAGTGCACAGATGTATGACCTTCTTTTGTGCAATGTCAGGCTTAAAGAAGCGGCCAAGTCATAGGTAGTACGCTAAGACGGTTGAGGTTCATACAGCCAGATAAATTCCCGCAGATTAAAAGGCATCCTTCCCAATGCTACTTGATGTATCCTCACACAGAGACAATGTCCCCAAGTCCTCTGTACAGAATCAACGTTGACAATACTTGCTTGGATACAAGTTCTCCCGTCGCAAGATGTAGAGTGGTGGTAAATTCCCGCTGACTGTGCAGCATGTGTTCCTATCATCCCAGGAGTGTTGTCTCCAAAAATGTCGCCAATCTTCCCTAGCGTCACCTCAATAACTGTAAGGCTGCGGTTCATTATCCTGTCTGTACGTTTCTTACGGTGGAAGGTCTTGCAGCCAGATCGTTTTCTGCCAAGCATAACACTTGCTTTCCCATGATATTGGAAGTGCTCCTCAGAAGAGATCTCAGCCACAAGTCCCTCCATAGCCTCACTACATAGGTGTGCTTGTAATGCAAGACTCTGGAATTGTTTTTACATGCGAGGAATATTTTCTTTTAAGATGAGTGGGGGTTAAAGAAGACCGTGGGATAGGAGTGGTGCAAAACGTTAGGCAAAGTCAACTAACAACACAGGTGGAAAGCCATTGAAGTGAAGGGGAGAGAAGTGTTCTGGAACGCACGGTGAAGCGATACAAGTCCAAAGTTCTTTAAGCGCTGCCGCCTCTTAAATTAAAGCAAAGCACATAGAGGAATTAGCTAGCGCCCATGTCCCGACTGCGAATACTGCGATAAACATCTTCGAGTAGTCCACTCTGCCCCGAGCTGAAAACATGTGCGTGTCATCTGGCATGGTATTGCGTAGGTTCCAATAGAGATGGAGACAAGGCTGATAAACCTAGGGCAGGCAAGCTGCCCTAGGTCTCTGGAATTGTTTCACACAGCTGATTATGTGTCCTGTTTATTTTAGATGACGTCCCTTGGCCACACGAACTTAATCAACCTTAACCAAACATTAACCAAACATTAACCACCAACATTAACCACCGCCCCTAAGGCGGGGCCATTGAGAGTATTGACACGGAGAATTCTCATCCATATTCCGACTCTTCTGGAATGTACGGCGAGATGTTCTTTAAGCAATACTGGTCACAAATTCTTTAAGCTCCACCACCTCTTAAAGCGAATGAGGGGATCACCCCTTGCAGCCAGCAGAGTTCCACAATATTCCCTTGACAGGTGGCATGTTCCTAGGGTAGTTTTCTACGCTCGGAATTGTGGTGATTTTACCTAGATTTAATATCCAACCGCGGTCTTTCCATATACACACAGTGATAAAATATACCAAAGAAAAGCAGGCGTCTAAGACGGTTTTTTACGCTCAGAATTGTGGTGATTTTTCCAAGATTTTATATTCAAAACCCGTACCGGTATGGGCCCATCTTTGCCAACTACCGTAAGATATATGACTTGAACAAAAAAAAGCTTTCAAGTCTGGCACCTGTCTAGGGTGGTTCTTTATGCTTTAAATTGTGGTGATTTTCTCGAGATTTAAGATCCTACACCAATGTCTTTGTATGTGGACATGTTGCATGGGTGGCCAAAATCAAAGCAAAGCAGGGCAGGGATTCTGAATTCTTTTAGGATGAGTGGGGATTAAAGAAGAGCTGTGACTAGTGGCAAGACATTCACAAGTCTGCTGCGTGGCTTGTAGAATTCTTTAAGCCCTACTGCCTCTTAAATTAAACGGATTTCGATGCATGGCAGAGTGCAATCGGTGCGTTGGTGGTGGTATCTCACCGCGTCCAACTGCAGTCTTGAAAATGTTCGAATACATTGAATTCGAGGGAAAGATACCATGGGATGGTAATGAATACCTATGTAAGCAGGGGAGAGAAGTCTTCTGGAACTCTTGGAGCTGTGACACACTGCGGGGATAGGAGTGGTGCAAAATGTTAGCAAAGTCGACTAACAACACAGGTGGAAAGCCATTGAAGCAGAGGGGAGAGAAGTCTTCTGGAACGCAAGGTGAGATATTCTTTAAGGAGTACCAAGTCTTAAAGAGGTCACAAATTCTTTAAGCCCTACTGCCTCTTAAATTAAAGTCAAGAATGTCGTGCAATGGACACAAATGCAGCGAAACAATTCGGTCACATTGGGCGGCATTTTCACTCCACATGCATAGAGTGATTCTCAGGGGCATTCACACCAAACACACATAGTGATTTTCGCAGCCAATCTCACTCTCTGCACGTAGAGTTATTTTGAGGCCCATTGTGACGGAATGCATCTAGGGCTAACACACATAGAGTTGTTTTCAGGCCTATTGTTCTTAGAAGAACAATTTCTTTTAGCAAGAGGCTCAGTTAAAGAAATTCCCAGGTGCTGTACTAATCCCAGGTGCGTTTGAATAACCAGCTGAATCCAAATGTTACAAATTACTTTAAGCGAAATGGCTCTTAAAACAAAACGCACCTGGGCCCAAGTTCAAGGAGTAGATAGTAAGATTTACAAAAGCGGTGCGGGCCGCTTCGCGGCTCTTTCTTAGCTGATTACCGCTGTTCAAACTGCCGCGTCTGCCTCCTGTGACTTCCTAATCACCGCCAATTTCTACTTGCTCCTCCGCTGTCAGCAGGGGGATATTACATGGTAGTTTTTCTTCTTGCGGCAAAGAGGAGTCCTCATTTGGTTGGAAACGGAACTGATTGTATGATGTACATGCTCATCTACGGCGCTATAAATCGCGGCACGTTGACTGTGCTGTCTTCCGGTTTCAACATGGTCTAAGGACCCTCCTGATTACGACCTTGCAGATGTTCAAGGATCCTTCGCAGTTTCTCGCAGTCCCAGACACATTCTGATTTTTCCTTGGACTCGCCCCAAGCAGTAAACGTCGGCACTCGATTTGTCGGTCGCGTGCTTCAAGCTGACATCTCTTCGACAGTCTATATGAACAGCGTGCTCGCGATGCAGTGTCCGGTGTTCCTATTCCTCATCTTGTGTGCAGACTGAACAGGCAATAGCGCACCCGGAAAAAGATTGCCTCTAATGACAAAAGCTGGAATTCGAATCCCGAGGAAAAGCAATACACCAAAAATAATTCACGGACAAGCATCCATTGCTGCAGTTGACCTTCGAAATAGCTTCCGTAGGAAATTGTTCGATCTTGCTATTGCCATTTATTCCCGTGGTCGTTCGGTGATGAAATATCAGATTGCAGACTAAGTGAAAGTAGGCAGAGATTGACTAAACGGGGAATAAGCTGATTGGTAGATAGCGAGGTGGAGTTTTCAGGTAGGCTTAATTTTATAAAGAGAGATATCTCAAACAATTTACGGTGCTATGCTTGTAGAATAATTATCGACGAATTTGATAAAAGCGCGTACAATCTTTTATTCACCCTATCTACACTTGATCATACACCAGCTCAACATATGTATCTCGCAGCTAGTACAGACAATTACATTTTTGACAAAATGCACCCCCGCCCCACCTTGCATCCTTGTCCTATGCTAATATTGAAGAGGACCGCAAACGAACCGGATCACGAGAAAGTAGAATGAGACGAGAATTGCAACCAGAGTAGAGGATGTCGGAGTCGTGGGTTCTGACCTCAAGAGCTCGTCCGCTATCCGAGAATGTCAGGCCAAAAAATCCAAGATTGTGGTTTACTTTACTTACCTAGATCCAACCCGAGTCTCTGTGCGACTTCGAGGAGTTCAGTGCACGACTTTCCCTGGCAGATGTGATCAAGACTAGCGTTGTCAAAATCAATGATGACGGGGGTGGATGATGGGGACAGCATAACGTTGCGAGGCTCGATATCATTGTGTTGAATCCCTATCCGGTGGAGACACACTAGGTGTGAAAGGAGGGTCCGCCTAAAGCAAAGGTGAGATTGGTAATAGTTGGACATGGATAACTCTAACCGTTGAGTGGGGCTCAGGGCTTCGAACGTCCCTAATGGCGCACCAACATGGCTTAGGATGAGCACTGAACTACCGTTGCTGTTATAATTCGTATAGAGGCCGACAAGAGTGGGGATGGCGGCACCCTGCAAAGCCCACATGACGTTATAGGCCTTGAACTCGTGTAAAAGCCGTTGTGATGCACGGGGGCCGTTAGCCGACTTGGCCACGACATGGGCGTCTAGGAACCAAAAGACGAGCCGGCCAAACGAGATCACGACGTCGGTATCAGGGCGATTCAAACTATCATCTCCATGAAAACGCAGCGACAGCGCCGGGAAAGAGAGGTTTGTTGAATTTTTGACCGGTGAGAGTTTTGCCCGGTGGGTAAGCCGGCCATTGCGAAAAAGAGCTTCATATGGCTGGAAGAGGCGGGGCGGGAATGCGGGAATGCTCACCCGGAAGACTGGGCTTCCTGAGGTCCTGACAGGCTGTTGCGAGTAGGGAGCACCTGGATTCACGATCGCATGCGAATAGAACAGTACTAGGTCGGTGATATCCTGAAGTTGAGTGGGCGAGTTGTTGATCTCGTACAGCCGGCTAATGAGGAATTGGTAGGTAGGCGAGAGGGTGAGCAGAACGTAATGATTTTGGGTGGAGAGGACGATGCGGGTGACGTCGTAATGTACGAGTTCGTCAATGGCCTGACATACTATTAGAAGTGGGACGCAAAAGTCCAAAACCTACGCACCTGGAAGAGAAGGCGTCGAGCCTTCTCCTGCGACCGTCCAATCTCCTCACGAAACTTAAAGCCCTCGTTTCTGCGGGCCCAAGTAACCAGGTCCTGGAGCACACTGACCCCATCAACGGTAAGGACAGCGGCGCGTTTGACCTCGTGGAGGGTGCATGCGGTTGGCTCACGTTCTTCGTCTTCATCATCATCTTTTTCTTCTCGTTCCAATTCATGGATAATATCTGTAACGCCCGTTGGACCGTTCGCAGTGACACACCGAATTATACTGGTGCCTTGGCACGATACAGGAACCGCTTGGCCCGCGCTCGCGTAAAGCCTGTCACGGACGGCCGCCGCAGCATGGGCAGCCGGTGCGTAGACAGCCCACTCAAGCCATGGATAGTATGCCGGCTCTCCATCGGCCGATTTGCTAACGCCCACACGCCAATCTGCCCAGTCCCACAAGGAACGCTGAGAGCTTCTGGCGGTGTCCGGCCCAGTCGATGAGAGGACAGACTGGACGAAAGGAAAGTCCAATGTTACGCCGGGAGTGATCGAGTGGGACAAGCTGGATGTATCCTGGAACGAAACTGTTTTTGTCAAGTCGCCCTCCTCCGCTTTCGAGTGGTCGGTGATACTCGTTCCGGTGCATCGATCGGGCGGACATTTAGGACGTGTTCGCGAGAAATAGTGGACGTAGGTTAGACCACCGTCGTGCCAAGACATAGTGAGAGAGTGTTGGTCCTCGCGACGCGAATGATTCCGGGAAGGAAGAAAGGATGCTGTGCTCGATATCTCCGGGCTAAACACGCCACAACAACTGCTCTTGATCGCTACATACGACCACATCTTTGCCTAGCCTTCCACAAACTGCGGGCTGTGTTGGCGCGACTTTCATGAGTCATTGTCTGCCCTTTCCACTGGCTGTCAGATAACGACCCGAGCTGGAGCCGAGCCGCAGCACCCGCTCTGGGATGTGCTCAGGTCAACATAAGCTCTGCCGATGTCTCGTGCTGCATTGGTGCGCCTCAACACCACGCACGTAACTATTGGGGATGCTGCCATGTGGGCACCGCACCCGCACGTCCGCCGTCTCCGTCTTGTGCGCGGTTGTGTCTCCGTTCTTTCCGCGAGCGGGCGCGGTGTGCGTGCGTTCCTTGCGAGGCGAATGGAGAACGTGGAGGATTTGGATGCGGATGGACGTCGACGAGAGCGACACCCCGGCGTACCTACGACACATTGCCAATGCTGTGCATCGTGTGGGCGAGGTCGCTGCAGGGTGCGTGTTTCCCTCTTGTTCTTTTTCATGCCTCCCCGTGCCTCGTAACTTTATTTCTACCTCGTTTTGCCTTCTTCTATTGTTCTCCGTTTTCCATGCACGACCATTTCTCGCCCACCTTTAAGCATTCCGTCCCACTCCGATGTCCATCTTTCTCCGCTATTGCTTGTCTTGCTTTTTTTCTCGGGTGCTTATTGGGCGCTTATTCCGCACTTTTATTCGGTTTTTCCTCTTCGCATTCCTTTTCGAGGTTCCACCATGTTCTTCCCTGTCTTCCTACCTCATTTCTTCCCTTTTCCCTTCTGGCGATACGAGATCTGACGCGTAACTCCCGCAGGCTCCCACCGACACCAACGCCGACCTAGCGCCAGCTCGTCGCGTAGCTGGCGAATATTCTGCACGCGCTCAGCGGCGCGGGCGCAAGGAACACGAGTCCGCATCTGGGGAGCGACAATCCCGAGCCCTGTGGCGCTGGCGTACCAGCCGGCATACCTGCGCGCGGGCGCATCTTCGTCTTCCGCCTTCCCCGTGTGCTGGTAAGTCGTTCAGCACGACTACATGTACTTGCGCTGACGCAGATACTCGTGTAGATGCGCTGCCTCTGCAGCACGGCCTCGATAAGCAGCCGCACGCCGCCAAGACGGGCCTTCGTCTGCCCGTACAAACGCTGTCCGAGGGCACGTCGCCCAGTGCGAGCTTCGCGCGCCTAAACCTCGTGTTGCCGCATCCGCGCGCACCCATGGCGCTCCCAACCCAAAACGGCGGCGGCGTCATCCAGGTCGTACACACCGACGACGCGGTAACCAAGCTCAGCGACCGCGTCCGCTGCCGCTGCTTCAATTACTGCACCACCGACACTAGCACGTGGCGCCGCTCCAATCTGCCCTCCGGTAAAGTCGTAAGTCCGGCCTCCTTGTTACTCGACGCAGATACTTACTTCGCCCTGCAGCTCTGCAACAAATGCGGTGTCTTCGAGCGCGCGCCCGCGCCCCCGAGCAGTTCCTGCACAAGCGTGGCCCGCTCGCCTCCTCGGCTCTTCGCTCGCGCTCGCCCCCTGCACAACAAACACAGGTGAATGACCTTCTTTGCATTCGTCGTACTTTTTTCTCGCCACATCATTTGATCTTCCTTTTTTCCTTCTCTTCGTTCCGCCGTCATTCATTCTGCCTCCCCACCTGCGTTATTCCTATACTCTCCCCACTTCATCAACCTTTTCCCCGCTGTTTGCGGTGGCTTGCTCGTCCCCGTCACGCCATGTCACGTCACATCCCCTCCCATCGCTCCTCGTCGTTCTATGCAACGACATCTGGGCGGGGAGTCTGCGGATCCTCCGGGATTCACTCCTCCACCCTCCGCACTCGTCTCCCCTGCAGCGGCTTGGGCGGCGTCGCGATACCTTCGTCGCCGTCGTCCTTGCTTCTCCTTCATGCCTTACTATCTCACTGTAAGACTGGCACCGGGTTTCCTTCCCCCGGTTACCTGATTGATTTCCCCTTTCACCCATTTCCCGGGTCAAATACGGGTGAAGCCCAGACGGGTTTGTTTACCCCGCCTAAGCGGGTTACATTTCCTAACCCGTTGTAATAGTGTTTTTCATCTGGTCGAAAATAATCTGTTCTCGTAATCCGTTCAACAAGATACTTTTACCCGGCCAAAATTCCCAAAACGGGTGAATTTGCAGCGGGTGACTACAACCAGGTACACGGATCAAAGTAAACCTTCTAATCACTCGCCGTCAAAGTTACATCTCCCTCCCCATTCTCAGTCTCCGGCTCGGTTTCATCTAGGTCACTATGTCCCCTGATCATATCTTCCACTGCACTCAGAGCCATCCGCATAGCAGTGAGCGAATGCAAAAGTTGAGGCTCCTCGTTAGGGAACGTGAATTGTTCCTCTTGAGAACGGCGTGCCACTCGGAGAAATCTGAATATGGGCTCCAGGCTCGTCCTAATGCGGTCATCCAAAACCTGTGCCGCAAGGATGCGCTTCTTCACAAGGTAGTCACGTTCAGCGAGAACGGCATTGACATGTCGGGCAATTTGTACATGGCGCGGAGTTTCGGGGGCGACCACTGTGTAGCCCCGGACTCCGGTTTTTTTAGGCATAAGGCTGCACAGTTCCTTGCAGGTCTCGGTAGACACCTGGTCGTAGTCTATTAACGGCCATTGATAGCTAAAACGGCTTGATTAGTACAGAGTGACCAATACAAAGCTTGAGTCCACCTCTTCTTATCAATTTCTCCTTTGTTAATAGATTTTAGGTCCGCAATAAGTCGTTCGGCCTCTTGTTGGGAGGTAGGCATCGATATTCTACGCTGTGCCGTGGTGGAGAACAATCAAGATAGTGGCTGTACACCTTCCGTTTTTGGCTCGATTCATGGCACGTCAATAGCACTGGAGGTCTAAGTTCGTGGTGCAACAGGGAGTCATAAGTAATGTGATATTTACACAGATTCATTCTCCAGCCCTACAGGAAGCCCCTATGTTGGACAAATATATATATATAAATACACAGTTGACAAATCAATCGTACCAGAACTACCGCAATAATACCGTGAAGCTGTTAAATGAATGCATTTCGAAACACTGACACATTTCCGTTTGCAAAATAGAGCCGAATGACATACTCATACTGTGTATCATCCGTGGCTAACAAACCCAATGCAGCCGAACATGATTTCCTTATTTGGACTGAGCAGTTAGTATGGCGAGTGTGGAATAATAATTGAACGGGAACTCTATACAATTAGATTTCTGGGTCATAATACGGGCGTGCTAGGTTACCACTACGGTCTATGATTACCCAGTTTTTTTTATCCGTTGTTTGAACCCTGCCGACGAGACACTGTATGCTTGAGATATCCACAACTTCCACAGGACCGTCATTTCGGTAGTAATGCATGTCAAGGTCATTTCGAGCAGTGATATCGCATCTGCGGATCGCAGCAAGAATATGTGTTGTCTCCTCCTCAAGCTGGAGCTCGGGTGTGGCTGGTAGCTTGACAACGAAAATATTCTGGAGTTGGCCAAAGAAATTTGTGGGCACGTAACTGGGGGCGAGGCGCGCTCGGCGGGCATTGATGTCGACGAGGAGTACATACTGCAAAAGTTTGAATCAGCCATAAATATGACAAGAATAATCCAGCATTACCCGAACATAGGTGGCATCCCGTCGATCCTCAGGCTCGGCATGTATCATCGAAGACGCCAACATACGGTCACCACCTTCAAGGCGCTGGACCTTTGCCCATTGTTCAACGTTCTCCGGTTTAAAGTATTTTCGGATGGTGGCCATATCTTGGTCGTAACGAGTGGAAAGACAGATGGTAATTTTGCGGGCCAGCCCGGATTCCAGATGATTAAATGCACGGTGCGGTGGAAGTAAGACGCAGGTTGGGTCTATCAAGCATGAGAACATCGTTAAATAATGTGCAATTTTCAGTCAGAGCATACACGCACATGAAGGATGTGAAAAATGACCGTTGGCCAGGTCGAGTTTAGGAGGCCCAAGCCGGATATCTAGTGCTTTCGGCCACTAAGTTTATAGTGCTTTCGGGCGCTATTTTACAGCGCTCCCAGGCACTGATTTCAGACCAACCAGTTCATTTTGGCGTCAAATAGGATGTATTGGTCTACAATACATCACAGCAGTACACGACCATCGATCATTGTACCGTCGGCACGCCCCGTGGAAACCATATTCAATCGATTCTTCACGTAACCTAAAATGAGCTGGGCAACGAATTCAACGCACGGATACTCACTTGAAACCTCCGAAAATCGCCGTGCGAGTACTAGCGATCTAATCCTAGAAGGTGGTACCGCATTCTAGGACCAGGAACATAGGCTGAAGTCACTCACCGGGATTTGCAGCTGGAAATTCGGACGCACCTTGTTCACGACTACCCACCAATTGGGCTGGTCGCTCGTGAACCCGTCGTTTAGGTCAACATCAAAGACCCGACAGCTGGCACCACGCTTCGTGAGTTCCTCCGCCGCTGCGGGCAAATCCACGGGACGCTTGTTCTCAATGCCTACTATATAGGAGGGACCCTCAGCCGCCACGCCGTCGATCTGAGCCACTGCGCAATCTCGCGTGTGTGTGCGACGACTGTGGCCCGGGTGTAGAACGAGCGGCCTTCGTAAGGGTCTAAAGTGAAAGATGCGTTAGCGATGGTGTTAAGCGAGGGGTATAGTAGGATAGGAAAGACGAAGAGAGGGGAAAAGAGGCCGGGAGACGGCGGGCGACACACGAGGGAACATATCCCGGGGTGTCCGGGGCGCGGAGATAAAAAGGCAGAGATAGGAAACGAAAAACGAGACTCAAAAACAAAAGTCCGAAAAAGGAAATTTGACAGCTCCCGAAATAGACGGGCGGGTGCGTGTCAAGTCGAATGAATGTCGAAGGAGCAGAGAGGGAGGACGGAGGAAGGCAGCGGGGGTAGGGATGGATGGAATAGATGTAGCGCAGACAGCCGAGGGATGCGTGAAGAGAAAAAGGGAGTCGTGGGGAGGAATATGGTAGAAATGAAGAAGCAAGAATATTATCGAAAAATAAAGGTAGATGAGGGAGAGGCGATCTGGGGTGGCGTAGCGTGGAGGAATGAATGAATAAAGAGAAGTCAGGTATAGGCAAAGAAAGAAAAGACGCAGAACAAACAAAAAGACTATCGAAAAAACGACTCACCCCCAGCCCTCGGCCAATAAACTCTGCGCCCTCCGCAGCATGCACCCCCACCCCATCTCGCTCGTCGTCCACAGCTTCTGCGCCCCATGGCACCCCCAGCGCCCACCATCGCTTCAGCCGCTGCGTCGCCCCTCCTCCCCTCCTCCCGCGCTACTGTTGCTGGTGCCTATTCCAGTACTCGCGCTGCTCCTCGTGCTCGCCGTGCTCAAATGGCTCCTCCCGCGCCGCACCGCCCCACCCGCATGCGAATTATGCGAATGCGTCGACGAATACGACGGCGCGCTCGACACCAGCCCGTCGCTCTGGCTCGGCGACAGCGACAGACTGCCGCTCGCGTGGTTATTGGGAGTGTGATGATTCGCCGCGACGAACAGGGGCGGGGGCAGCGACGCGTGCGAGAGCAACTCGCGGATCGGCTCGAACCCTGCGCGGTACGTGCCGCACACCTGCGCGTAGAAGGCTGCCCGTCGTTGCCGCTGGCGTTGGTCGAGTGGGAATGGGATTGGGAGTGGCATGCGAGGACGCTTGCTGCGCTTGGGCGCCGCTCGTCCTCGAGGCCCAGTCAGGTAAACGCACGCTCAGGAGCCAGATCTCCTGCGCGCAGCGCTGCGGCGCCGCTTCCCCGTCGAGCACATAGCGCACCGCCTTGTCCAGCAGCCTCTTCCTCGCGCCGCCCCCGCCGCTCTCGCTCTTTCTTGAAGTCAATGTTGTCGAGGACGCAAGCGCCGCGGCGATACCCGTACTCTGGCTTAACGCACCCGACAGCGGCGCAGTCAGCGACAAATATGCGGGAACCACCCGCTCAACTGCGCCGCAACGTTCCCGCGCCCCAGTCGGCTCGGAGACCGCATGAGCTGCAGCGTTTGCCCGTGCCCATGATCACTGCTGTGCCCCGATGAGGAGGGCGGCGGCGGCGGCGGCGGCGTCGACCGCGAGAAGGAAAAGTGCCGCTCCGAGCGCATATGCGGGCGAGCGGTGGCACCGCCGCCGCCGTAGGCGCTAGGCGGTCGTATTCAAAGTCGTCGGTGGTCGCCGCTCTCGTGGAGGGTGAGCAGCTCCGCCGCGCTCGGTGTTGTCCGCTCGGCGTCGCGGATGCATTGTCGCTCACGCTCGCGGGTGTCCTTCCCCAGACCTAGAAAGTACCGCCCGCCGCCGCTCGAGGAAGATGTAGATGTCGATGCCACGGACGGACGGCGGGGGTCGACGAGTAGGGATTTCAAGCGGTCATGCTGGGCGGGGGACCGGAGGAAGCGCGGCAGTTTGGATGCAGGCGTTGCGGGAACCGTTGGCGAAGTCGGCGCTGGCGTGGGCGGGACTCTGGAAGTCGGATTCGTCGCGGGCGGGGCAGCGGCCGTAGTCGATATAGATTAGGGGGTGGCGGCGGAGGTGGATTGGCGGTGGCGGCGACGGCGACTACGATAGGTTAGAGCAGCGCCCCCTGGCGGGGAAGCTTTGCTGACGTCGTCGATGCACGACAGACCGAGAAGCATCACGTCACGCGTCACAGATGCCTTAACGACTCGGACATCGATATTTTCGAAGAGGACGGCGACGTTGACGATCGTGCCAGCCTGTCGTCCTCCTCTTCCGGAAGCACATATTCTGAACCTCAGCGGCTTTCATCCCGCCCCGACCAGCTTTATCAGACGCCAGATGCCCGTTCTCAAACTTCCTCCATCGGTCAACGCGCTAAAGACAAGCTGACCAAACTTTCTGGTGGACGCATCTGCATCCTCACCAAAGAGTCGACGCCTGAGATCAGCATTGAAGCCGCCCATCTTTTACGTCGCGCCACCTCAGGGAAAATTTTACATCTCTATCTGTGCCACGCTTCATCGGACTAATCTTTTCTCAACCCGTAGTTAAGCAAACTCGAGTTCTCCTTTGGCCTGCGATGGAAACAGCTGCATATCGATACGACGAGTAATCTGGTGTACAGTGAGTGATCTATCCGCCTCTAGAACGGTAACCCTTAACTCCTCGCCTGCAGTCAGAGTTGATCTACACCGTTCTTTCGATAACAGAGGATGGCTCCTGCTCCCGGAAACGAACGTCATTAAAAGGCTCCAAGAGTAAATGCAAAGCTCCAGAACCACGACTTATAAACAAGTTTGCACATGTTCTCTCGCCCATTTGCGATTTCTACAAGTTCCCAGGTCTTCACGGACACAAAATTCACATACCGTATAATCCCTCTCCAGTTATTCAAGGACGAGACTACCATGTTCCAACGAATCTCGAAGGGTGAATACAGCAAAATCTTGCCTGTTGAACCTTTTTCACCCCCAACGGTTGAATCGCACGCCAATCCCTTTTTCGTCATCGCAAACGCGGGGCCAAACTCGAAGAGCACTTGGCCCTTCTGTCTAGCGACTGGCGATCCAGCCCGGATATCTTGGCCGTCCTCGGCCTTTGGACCGAGTGGAAGACCGTTGTGACGACCGAGCAATGGGCCAAGAGTTCGCCGTACCGACCCCGCGGCAACGGCGGGCAGGGTGCCGGAGATGGAAAAGATAGGCAGTCAGGAGCCAGGCGAGACAGGCGCTCACCGTCCGCCAGGTCCCGCCGCAACCCTCATTTTTCCGCCACCGGTGGCGCCGGTGCATGCGCCTCCCCGTCTGGTAACACTTTGCGCGTGCTGCTGCTACGGACTTGCCGGGGCTCGACAGAGATGATACCAGTGATACCACGAAATCTGATATCCTCACGCAGGACGCAGTTCGCGCTGTCGGCTTTGTGGATCGCAGCGATTTTTTTGCCAAATGGCTGCGTGGAGTGGGCTGTTCGAACAGGTATACTGGTTTTTATTTCGCCCAGTCTGATACTTATGTATTCTTAGTACCGCAACACTAGCGAATCCCGTAGAAGCGTATGAAATGTGTAGTTAGCGGAATCATCAATGTTCGAACGGCACCTCCGAGGCACGATTTCAGGAAGATATGTATGACGTTGATATCAAAATGCATCACATATGATTTTTAACGATATAGCTCGAAGACTTTTTCCTTTTCGCATAAGGACTTTTTTGGGGAGGCAGTGTTGGCGAAGATTGGGCAAAGATCGTGAGCTTCCTATGAGATTAAGCACGAAATTTCAAGAATTCGTTGACCCGTGATTTTTCTGCATCGCGCACTACGCGCGCGGGCGATGGACAAGGAGTGGACATACAATGCAGGAATTTAGATCGGCCTCAAGACTCCTGATATCACACCATTCCGATCAAGTTCCGCCTCCAAAGCACCTCGCTTAACGGACCCTCAAGCCTTCCTGGAGCCATTCTCGCGTTCTAGATTCCTGTTTCTCCCTATCTTTCTAATCCGAGAACTTGGGCCCGGGTTCCCTATTCTAAGGGGGTAAAATTGTTGCAACGCGCTCCGAATTTAAGAGGCCGCAGACACTAGGCGGCTTATGATGGAGAACCGGGTGAGCATTCACGAAGGGGATTGAATCTGTTTTTCAAGCTGGAGGAATTGGCGGCTGATCATGCAAATGTTTTTAGACAGTCTTGATGCAATATTGGAGCAATAAGCTGAATTCTACTTACGTGGGATTGGGAGAAGTAAGAATGGCGAAGTCCGTTCAAGAAGCTAGCGCGACCTAGATTCCCGGAAATTGTAATGATCTTCGAGCCAGGAGGCAGCCGCACACATCGTGCAAAGAACGAAACTCAAAGAATACAATTATAATTGAAGATATTCGACGGCTGAAGATTAAATTATAACGATAAAAGGAAACATAGTAGTCTCAGACAATTATGTATCAATGCCGGGCTGAAGATGCGGAGGAGCATCACGCGCGCAGGTTGTTCCTTTATTATCGGGCCCCTTGATTGGATTGTGTCGCTCCGTGTCCTTGCCTGTGCGTGTAACTGGGTCAGCGTAATTATCTGCAGATCCAAGAAATGATTCTGCGAATACCTCTCCTGTTAATACGAACTCATCGCCGTGCGAGAGTCCGATAGAGTTTGTGCGTGCCTGGGTTTGGTTTTGAGCCTGATCCCGACTTTCCGCATGCGGGTCAAGCCTCCACCAAATCCTTTCGGGGCAAGTCGTTTCCATCTGCCAGATGGAAACGACTTGCTTATTATGCCAGTGACTGGCATAACAAACCCGTCGCGATTCGGGTCATCCACACCGAATCTAGGCGGCATCAAGCGGCGCTTCTCTCTCTGCACATCTAGAGGGACGCAACGGGTGAGTAGCAGACCCTAACTTACAAACTACAAGGATTGTAAGATGAAGGTGACGAAATTTGCCTGAGCATGCGTATTGCATTGGTGAGAGAAGATCAACACAGTAAGTTTCACAAGAGAAACCGTACACGAAAAGGCGAACACGCAAGCTTAAAGAATTCGATAGTAGAACGAGGTGACATGGTACAGTATCTACAACTCGAAACCCAAAACAGAGTCCGCTTCCAGTTCCCGTCTGATAACTATATCAGAGCAAGCGACACATTTCGAGTCCAACTCTGCGTGATCAAAATCGATTATGGTGACGGCGCCTTGGGGACCAACCAAAACGTTGCTTCCTCTGATGTCGTGATGATGTATGCCCCGGGCATGTAACGACTCCAATGCGCCAAGTAACTGATGTCTAAGAACACCATTATATCAAAGAAATTTAAACAGCATTTTGCTCACTTCTGCTCGGGGGTCGCCCGGTCGAGGTCGCCAATGGGAATTCCCTCGTAGGACATGACAACTCCTGTTTCCCTCCCTCCGTCTACAATGCCCTGGAGGGTCGGTACGGGGAGGTTGCGCGCATGTTCCAAAACATTCGCCTCATGTAGGGCCAGCTCTCGATTATTGAAGACCTTCACAACGTTCGATCCCGCGAGCGAGCGCCATACGACACCGCTGGCACCCGCTCCGACAAACTTGGTGAATAGTGTAGGGAGAAAACGGCTGCGGAAACGTCAGTCGCGAGAGTACGGGGAACGTTGAATCGTACCGCGTGATGTTAGCCTCGCGGCTGATATCCCGGAAGAATATTGCGCGATTATTGAACAGTACATAAATTGCGCAGGAGTCCGTCCAATACCCCCAGAATAAGGACGCGAGAAGTTTCTGAAGAAAATCTCAAGTAACATATGTTATGTATTGCATTGCCCTGACGCACCCATTTGATTATCCATCCGAACACGAAGTCCCTAAGGAGTCGAGAAAACAGATGCAGACGTCCAGGAATGGTCTGGGCTCGGGCAAATGCAGCTTGTGCGCGCTTCCGCGCTTCAAGGATCATGCAGAGGCTATGGGTAACCTCTCCATCTAGGGAGGTATATATTTTGGAGAAGATCAACTCGTTCGGGTTCGTCTCGCTCCGCCGCACGTAAATCACACCGAAAATCGAGAAAATTTTACCGTAGTGGACTTTGTATTCGTGCATTTGACCCCATAGCTACCGAACGTCAATAATCTCCCATATTGTGCTAAAAGAAGTACCTGTATCCACATGCGCTTTCCGGCCGTAGCCTTTTCGAAATCATCCGCATTCGTCGGCCATGGGAACAGATCGTAATCGCCATAAGAGCGAAATTCGGTATGATGAGCTCGGAACACTTCGAGTCTTTTGTCTTCGATTGAAACCCACAGAACACGCTCCTTATCTTCTTTTGTAAATGGCGTATACACAGAGAGATCGCCCTTTGTGCGGTTTTCCATCCGAGGAAATCCAACGGTCAGAAGCTTCTCGTCCAGCATGGCACCAGCAACGTTCACAGCGGGCCGGAGGATCTTGCTGATGTGGAACTCGTCAGTCGCAGATTCGGTGAGTTCTGCTGGGGCGGGTTGGCGATGATCGGCGGCCATATCGTGCCCTATACTGTATTTATACGCATGGGGAACGACGGCGTCGAACGATGGCCTGTGCTGAGCGACGATCGCATCCATCCAACCGGCTTCCAGAGCGACTTTGTGCAAAGCAGGAAGCGTTTTCTCCTTTTCGGAGACAATTTTCGTATACGATGTGCCATTGCCTAGTCCCACTATGGTAAACGGTGGGCGAAGGCAGGGGAAAAGCGTACCAGGACGCATTGGGGGAATCTGGTCGAGAAGGGCTAAGGCCTCCGCGTACGTGGCATCAGGATTCCTTGACCATGCGTGAGCGACGTCTCCGCTCGAGTTCTGCCACGCGAGTATGTCCGCTTCAGAGGCGTCGTCGTAGAGCCGAATTTTCTCTTGGTTGGATGAGCCGAGGGCCCAGGTCGCCATTCTGAGCGATAGATGTTGTGAGCGTCGGTCGGAGCCGCGGGCTGCACTGCCACGGGGATTCACACGTGATCTATCGGCTGTTTCGGCAACCCCACCGATCGGCCGGGAGACCGATTAGGGCGTGGGTGGACGGTTGGACTCGTATGGCGGAATCTTGCTGGCGTGCACTATACGGCGTACGGGCTCTGCGGTACCGGATGGTACTTGTCATATTTGAAGAGATCCGGACGATAAAATCTGCACAGGACATGCAGGAATATATTTCGCCTTTGCGCGCGAGTGCATAAATTGACAATCGGTTGAGATTACTGACCCATTCTTGCGACTTTGGCTACAGTAAAGTGGATGAATGATATTGTCAGGAGTTTACTACTAATATCTCTTTGATTTGAATAACAATTGCCATGCCGTATTCGTCTGACCCAATAGTGTTGTGATATTCAGTTGTTTCGTTATATCTGCGGGAGATCTATTGACCCATTGAACTTCATTAGATGTGATTCTGACTCGAACAAATGTATTTCTAGCATTCTTTACCATAGCAGATACTATAAAATGCATCACAAGTCGAGCGAACCTTTGTCTGAGTTCGCTGAATAAATAAGAAGGAATAAGACAGCTTTGTAGTGATTCTCCACCGGATTGTAGGCTATGGTTGACTTGGGCATACGTACAATGTTTTTTTTTCGAATGGAATTGGATAGTGTCTCTTATTCTTTACCCCCGAGGATATTACTCAAGTGTGGCGAAGCCTTACCTTCGCTATAGAAAAAATAAAGACTTTGACTCGTGAATGGTAGAATCTCAATGGATGCTCTACGGGTGAGTTTCCATAGCTTTTCAAGCAAAGGCTTCAAGTATCTGACCCTCCGTTGTCCACCATACACTGGACTCTGTATCCACCCTGTAATGCTGTCTACGCACAATCATAAACTTTTTTTGGGACGCCCTCGGCAGAGATGTTGAAGAGCAAAGGATAGGCCTTGCTATTGAAGAACGCATGTCAATAGTCCCAACGGCCCCGCCTTAGGGGTCTCGGTCGGTTAGGTTTCCGGTTATTGTGAGGGTTAATGTTTGTGGTTAGACTTAGTCAATGTTCGCGTGGACAAGGGACATACAGAAAATAAATTCCACCCGTATAATAACCCTGCGTTACGGATTACAAGGCTGGTATGGATCTTGACCACTTCATTTCGATCGTAGATGCCATTTTTACGGATGCTGGGACACATTTCAATTACGAGGGGAAGTATTTCAGTAGAAAAGCCATGGCTGCATTACACTCGCCATCTCACCTACTCGAGCTTGGACATCTCAGAATTACAGAGTAACGCAGAGCTCAGGTAAGGACTTTATCAAAAATCTACGAAAGACGATCACCTACACATATGGCTACTTCATTTGGGTACCCAAGTGAACCACACATATAGGTAGGCGATTCGAGCCTTAAAGAAGAGAACTTGGGCCCAGGTTCCAGGATCAGATACATAGACGGATGAGGAGGAGACATGGAAGCAGGATGAGAGATGTGGGCGGGAGGACGAGCGGGACGCGGCGGGTGGGCGAGACACAGCGGCGGGAGAAGATGCGCTTAGGCTTGATTCGCCTTCAAAATAGGTGCATCCAGAGGAGGTGGGAGGAGGAAGGTGGTATTAGATTTGTACGCTTCGTGACCAATGTGCGTGCGTATGCGGGGCGCCACTCTCCCTTCTTTACCCTCCCCATCGTGATTTTGCCTTTCCCCCCTTTTTTATATATATCTCTTTGTTATTATTTTATCCGACTGAATCTTGTAGTTAGTTGGCGCGTTACTTACTCGCACGTAGTTATGCACATTTGCACTTGCGCTCCACTGGATTGATATCGGGATATTACTCTGCGTGATACGCAAACTTGTCTGAGTGCTTTTCTGGTGGCCTTCGGGTTTCCTCGTTCATTATTCCTCGGCATCTTTTTGCAATTGTGCGTCCTATTATGCGCATGTGGATCCTTCATGTAGCGAATTCGCTAATCATTGGATGCGGACTGATTCTTCCGGGGACAAGACAGAAACTGTATCGAAATCCAAAGCTTAGGCCGAGTGAGCTTTTCGATTTCATTGAGAAAATATGTATGTAATAGAAGAACCGGGGCAGGGAACATTCTTGAGATTTAGAGGAGGCCCGAAACTCGGTCTCTCCCTTGTTAGTGTCCCCAGTATATAGTCAGGACCTGGCTCCCTGTTTTAATTTAAGGCGGTGGATCATAAAAACGGATCATGAAACACCATATCATTCCGCCGAAATTTCCCTCAAATACAGACGAATTCTACAGTCACAATGAAAGAACTCGCGACAACCTGAAAAAATACAGCTATAGAAGAGAGGGAAGCCTCAACATGACCCTTCTCCACTTGCTCTAGTCGTCGGCTTATCTCGTCCAGTGACAGGCTAGGATCAATTACATGTCGATGCATTCACTGTTACAAAACGTCAGGCAAGGGGCAGGAGCGGCTGTGGTCCACCTACGGGTTCACCTGCTGAACTTGATCTTCATCCGAATGCACTGGTTTTCCGTCCAACCAATTTCGAACAAAGAAGCGTCGATCCAAATAAGGCACGAGTCGGACTGCATCTTCAGTGAGGACATCAGAATCAACACCGTCGCTGCGATCATCTGGCTCTAGGCCTGGAAGGCAAGCTTCCGTACGCGGGACCGTGCCACCCGCGCCACGGGAACCTTGACTTGGCGTCGGTGAGCCGTCATGACGGGAGGACGAGCTTCGAGTGCTGCGCCATTCTGGAGGTCTACCATCCGATGCACCTCTCCCATTGTTACCCCCGTCGCCTCCTTTGTTACCACCGTCGTTGTGAGGTACGTACTTGACTCCTTTCCACGCCTCAGGCGGCGTACGAGACATCCACGCCGTCCATAATGCGCTCAGGGAAACAAGGTCGGCGTAGATGGTTTCGTTGTACTTTATTGCCTCGGGCACTAAGTCCATGTCGGATCCAAGCTTTGGGCCGGCATTTATGATGACGAAAAAAGGGCTGACATGGGATTTAAGTGTAGGGAGAGTTGTGGGATTGGCGAGGGGAAAGATTTTCTCGTATTCAGGGTCAGGGCCGGAGAGGCGGAAGACGGCGTTGCCATCGCGCGCCAGTTGCAGAGGTACTATACGGTATTCGAACTCATCTTCGTCAAAGACCTTCTACTGTTGGGCGCGGGAAACGGGAATGAGAGGGGGACGACACACCTCTTTATATGTTTTGCCTCCTGCCTCCTTTTTCGAGAACGTGAAGGTCCTAACGCGCTCAAGGACCTTAGTGGTCGGGAGCAAGAGGAAGCCTTTGTGGTCGAACGACCGGTGCTGGTCTGCTCTGACTGTGATAACAAAGGGGTTAGCCGGAACGCGGTGTAGACGAAAACACGGCTGACGATACGCCAAGTTGCGTGTCGAATCGATATGTAACTGCCTGTACTTTAGATTAAAAGCGTACTCGAGTTTAGTCAACTAAAAAAACGGTTGAGTGAATCAAGCAGGAGATGACGTAGAAAGAGAGTCGTACTATGTCGGGTTTGGTTGCCCGCGGTAAAAGGTGGGCGGCTTCGATGGCAGCGCGTGGGTACTCTTCATTTGTCACAATGCAACATCTCTTCCTGGGAGAGACCTTTTCAAGCTTTTCCTTGGCGCGTGTCCCGATGGAGCTGGTAGCAGATTGTGCTTGAGGCGTAGCATATAATAGATTCGCAGCTCGAGCGGGAGCCTGCGGAGTTTCCTCCAGCGTAGCATCCTCCAGCGCACCGTCGACGGACACGTCAGCGGAAGACAACGATTGGCGATCCTCATTGTTCTCGTCGTTGTCAAAGACGCTGCGTGCCGACGGCGTTTGGAGACTTTGGTGGTTAGACATTGTGGCCGCGGTCAAGTGGTGATGTTTGTTTGCATGACCGTGGCAGCGATCAAAAGCGCTCAACAAACGACAACACCCCGATTTGTGGAGCAATGTTTCGACATAACATGGCCTTCCTTACCGACAGGCCTTTCGAGCCTGCTTCCTCCAACAATAGCGACTTCGCCTCGTGCTGACTCGGGAATACTCCTCAGGCGACCTTCTGCTTAGTTAGTCGACGCCCCGGGCCTTCTCGCGCAATGTCTCTTTTTGGCGTAATCCCGTGCGCAAATCCAAACCCTGACCTCCAGCGCATCCCTGCGCACGACCGGCACCCGCACCTTCCTCGCCATCTGTCCTCTCAAGCCTCAGGATTTGCATGATCGAGTGGAGTGGCTTTGCTCTTCCGGTAGGTGGTCTCGCTTTGATTTCGATTTTTATTATCTACTATATATATTTTGCTGATACATGCACATCTACCTGCCCTCTCCTCCTCCTCCTTCCTCTTCCTCCCTTCTTTTGCTTGCTTTCTATCTCCTCCGCTCTAACTCCTCGCTCTTGGTCAAAACACTCGCTGACGTGTCTCCAGATCCTTATCTGATGCACCACTCGCGCCAAGATGCAGGGGACGGCGGCTCTGCCGGTGGGGCACTGTGAATAGTAAAAGCACCACCACAGCCTGGGGGATATATATATAAAGCCCTGTCATTAGAGTCCGACCATTTATTAAAAAAACACTCTACCTTAAAGACCGGTTTTATATATAACGTTAGAGGTCGCCTGCGACCCTCAGCTCAGCGAGCTCGCAATTATGCCAAGTATCTCAGCGCCTGGGATTGGATCTCAGTGAGTTGGGCAACAACTCGATGTTTACGGGGCTGATCATATCAACTAACAGGAGCCGAACTCTCAAGGCCAACACGCTCCGCGTCACCGATTGAGTTGGTATGTATTTGCATCATCATGTTCCTCATCCTATGGATGGCGATACGTGGGTAGTAGGTTCCAAGTGACGTTGGTGCTCCTAGTATTATTCCGCCCTATGTATCTGATCCTGCAACCTGGTTTAAGGCGCCAGGACATCTGCTGCGCAGCTCCGGGAGGAGGCGTGCGGCGAGCGCGGGGACAGAGCGCGTAGCCTTCTTCTCGTGGTCCCTCCCGCACGAAGCTTGCGCCGGGGCCCGCCACCACCGCCGTCGGCGGTACGGTGATTTCCTTCCATCCCCTCTATCCCCGCCGCGGGGGCTGCAGGAATGCGCAGCTCGCCACGAACCCCTGTCCTGCGCGCGGGCGATGTGTACCGCCTCTCCGCGTCGGCGCGCAGCGCGGTCCAGCGCAGGCGGCGCGGACACGCGCTTCCACGGTATCCTCGCCCCCTCCCTCTCCGCGTTCCGCACGAACGAGCCCGCCCACGATCCCGCCCATGACGTTCTTCCCCCGCGCCGCCTGCCCGTTCCCCATGCGGATTCCGTCTCCACAAGGCCTTGGATGGGGCGATCCTTGCGCGGTTTCGCCGGGGGAGGGGACTGGAGGGGATGATGCACAGGCGGGCGGGGAGCGCCGGGCGAATGTGTACCTGGAGACAAAAGTAGATTAGTATGTGTCGAACAGAGCGGGAAGAAGGATGAAGAAGTGGCGCAGGGGCAACAACGGAGATGAAGGCGATTAAGGAGAACGCAGAAGCAACTGAAACGCTCGGGTACCGCAGATCGCCGAGTCGGAGAAATATGAGTACGCCTCGCGCGTCAACCGAAAATAGAAGTGGTGGCTGTGCACCGACGAGCATGAGGTCCGACGACGACGAGCGACATACGACGGCGGGGGAGTGCGGGGGAGAGTGCATTGAACGCACTCCCGAAAGCAAAAAGGAATAGCGCTGGAGACAATGGAGAAAAAGGGGAAGATGTCTTGGGCATCTAGCGCCAAGACGAAGTGCGCGCACGACGATGACGAGCACGACGTCCAGCGACGATGAGGGCTGCACAACACCGGGGGGGGATGGGTGGACAGGCAAGAAACACAATCTCGATAGCGAAAGGCGATAGAGGGGAAAGGAACGGAGAAAAAGATGAAGGTCTCTTTGGCGGCTAGACGCCAAGAGTCGATACGCAGGCACGACACTAAGGGCAACGCGGAGTAAGCGCAGCGCAGAAAGATGCACGATGCACGGCGTCCAACCAAGTGCTCAAGGAAAGAACGAAGGCGTGCAGCGTGATGAAGATGTGCACGCCAGAGGCCTCCGCGCGGACGGGTTAGGGTCATGGAGGCACCGTGGAGGACGTCCGCACTCAGCGATCCGCCGCGAGCAAAGTCTGGGCTCAGAGATCCTCCGCGCGCAGACGTCGGGGCTCATGGAGCCGCCGCGCGGGACGTCGGGGCTCAGAGAGGGGCACCCATCATGCACTGTAGAAGTCCCATGTATGTGTGTCGAATGCGTCCCCGCGTATGTGGAATGAGTAGCTTCGCCTGTAAACAGCTTGAGTAGCGCGGCGGGACGGGCGCGGTGCGAGTCGAGGTAGAAAAAGCCGTCTTCCTGCCGGCGCATCGAGGAATAATGACAGCAGCCGCGCGCGCGCTGCGGGCATCCGGGGCGGGAAGGAAGGGAGGTGGGGTCGGAGGGGGACCTAAAAGCAGAGGTAGGTCAGCGACGGTCTCAAGCGGGAGATATGCAGATATGAAGAGGAAACATAGAGGGAAGGCGCCGCTGGGAGACGGCGGGCGACACATAGAGGAAGCGATCCCGGAGTATCCGGGGTCGGGAATGCAAATACAGGAAGAGGAAACGGGAAACGACATCCAAAGTCGAAAGTCCCAAATGGAAGTTGACAGCTCCCGAAATAAACGGGTACGTGTCAAGTCGAATAAAATGCTCAGTGTGTCGAAGGAATGTATGGAGGAGATGTAGAGGAGATAGGCAACGAAGACGAGGAGAGAGACGCAGTCATGGGGGAGGAATGGTGAAAATTGGAAGGGACGAAGCAGGAATGCGACAAGATCAAAATTAAGGTGGAGGTGGTAGACGAGGGGGAGCGTAGCGTGGAGGAATGAAAAAAAATAAACAAGTGGAACAAAGAAAGGAAAACCACAAAAAAATAAAAAGCAAAGGAAAAACGACTCACCCCAGCCATCGCCAGCAGACTCTGCACCGTCCTCAGCATGCACCCCAACGCCGCATCGCTCGCCCAGCCTTTGTGCATCCGCGCCCCGAGCGGCCACCATCTCTTCAGCCGCTGCGTCGCCCCTCCACCTCCTCCCGCACTACTACGCCCGTCCCAGTACTCGGGGTACTCGCGTTACTCGCGCTGCTCGCCGTGCTCAAATGGCTCCCCCCGCGGCGCACCGCCCCGCCCGCATGCGAATTATGCGAATGCGTCGGCGAATACGACGGCGGGCCGTCGCTCTGGCTTGGCGACAGCGGCAGGTTGCCGCTCGCGTGGGTATTGGGAGTGTGGTGATTTGCGGCGATGAACAGGGGCGGGGGCAACGACGCGAGGGAGGGCAGATCGCGGATGGGCTCGAACCCCGCGCGATACATGCACCACACCTACGCGTAGAAGTGCACGTGGAAGCGCGTGGGCCACGCCCCCGCGGCGAGCTCCCCGTCGTTCGCGTTGGCGTTAATGGAGCGGGAATAGGATTTGGAGGAGGAATGCGAGTGCGCGTGCTGCGCTTGGGCAACGCGCCGCTCGTTCTCGGGGCCCCAGCCAGATAAGTGCACGCCGAGGAGCCAGATCTCCTGCGCGCTGCGGTCCGGCGCCGCGTCCCCGTCGAGCAGATAGCGGTCCAGCAGCCCCTTCCCCGCCGCCCTCGCTCTTGAAGTCGATGTCGAGGACGCAAGCGCCGCGGCGGTACCCGTGCTATGGCTTAACGCACCCGACAGCGTGGCAGTCAGCGACAAGTCGCTCGTCCTGCCCGACAGATGCGCTAACCACCCGCTCAGCCGCGCCGCGACGTCCCCGTCCCCCAGCTGGCTCGGTGATCGCGTGAGCTACAGTGTCTGCCCGTGCCCGTGATCGCTGCTGTGCCCCGATGAGGGCCGCGGCGTCAACTGCGAGAAGGCTCCGAGCGCGTACGCGGGCGGGTGGTGACACCGCAGCCGCTGTATGCGCTAGGCGGACTACCCGGCGAGATCGTCGTATTCAAAGTCGTCGGTGTTGCGGCCGCTCTCGTGGAGGGTGAGCAGCTCTGCCGCGCTCGGTGCTGTCCGTTCGGCGTCGCGGATGCGCTGTCGTTCGCGTTCGCGGGTGTCCTTCCCCAGTCCCAGAAAGCGCCTCCCGCCCCCGCTCGAGGAAGATGTGGATGTAGATGCCGCGGACGAGGATGCGGCGGATGGTGGGCGCTCGACGGATAGGGATTTAGAACGGTCGCGCTGGGCAGGGGACTGGAGGAACCGCGGTAGTTTAGATGCAGGCGTAGCGGGAACCGTTGGTAAAGTCGGCGCTGGCGTGGGCGGGGTTCTGGAAGTGGTCGTCGGGGCGGGGCAATATGGATACAGGGGCGAGGTTGGCAGCGGCGGAGGTGGAAGGGCGCTGGCGGCGACGGCGGGCGTGCCTTGTGCGCTATGCCGCGACTGCTACGCGCGCTTCGAGGCGGGCATCCCAGCGCGATTCCTGCTCCTGCGCGCAATCAGATCGTCAGCGATGCCACACAAACTCCGCATAAGAACGAAGGGAAGGAAGGTTGGCGTGGCGCAGCGTAGTGTAGGGAGAGGAAAAAAGGATTAAAGTACTCACGGGCCAGGTGGAAAGGTAGAGTTAAGGCTAACGCGGCGGAGGAGGATTCGGAAGAGATGATGAGGCGTGTGCCTATGTTTGGCTGCGCAATTGATCTCCGGTCGTTCGGTCCGATGCCACTTAATTGCTTCTTCAAGTTCTTGCGCCCACCTAAAGACTGCTGGCTACCCCGAAACGAATGCAAAACTCAAGATAATTCCAACGTGGCCTTCATTCCCCTGGAACGAATGCCCTTCTGTCGCCGGACCCGCTGCAACTTCAGCTTCCTTAGCTTTCTGGCTTTCTGACGCTTACGTCTTGCTGGAACTCTTCCTCGATCTCTGCGTCTTTGCAGCCTTCAAACTGACCTGCTGCTCTCTCGCTCAGGACGGACCTAGTTCTCTAGTTGTCTCGTTGTCAGGCTTTCCGCCTTGGACGCTGTCACGCTAATAATATCCACATGAGACGCCAAAAATCCTGCACGACCCGCATTGACACCTCCCTGTATTCCGACCCAGGTTGTAATCGGCCTACCTCTTAGCCGTCTTTCCTTGGCCTCCTGCACCGCCTACCACAAATCTGTTTCGTCCTTTTTAAGCGGCCTATACCTCCGTCTCTCCTCGGAGCTCGCAATACTCCTGCGTCAATCCCTGCACCTTTGGCAACTGGGCTTTTGTTTCACGTATAAATATTCCTTGCTGTGCATCAATATTAAATCAAGCCCTTCCTGCTGCGCCCCGGGCCCAGAATATCACAGCATCTTGCACTCGCCTCGGATTTCCAGACTCCTCATCGATTTCCATGTGCGTACGTCCTTATCGATTCCGGTACGCTGGACTTGAAGCTGCATCTACTTTGAGATGTTCACGGACGACGCGTTGCACCACTGATCTGAGATCGGCCTCTGGATAACCCCGTGTCGATAGCGCACAAGTATCGGAAACTAGGCCAATCCTTCGACCACTGCTGCGGTCTACTTGACGCGATACTTGGTATGTATTTCGTCAATATCGATGAAACGACACATTAAATTCCCTTCGCAGCGTAGACCGCCTTCACAAACGTCGGGCCGAAACCAAATTGTACATCCTACGACGCGGAATACGACTACACAAATATTCGCATTCAATGTTCGTGCGACAATATATCCTACAATGTCTGCTGGATGAGAATATGGATCTCAAAACACGACATCGAGAACTCGCACCACGACACAAGTCCCCAAACTTCACTCGGAACTAAGGACGAAATACCAGCGCGCAATTGGCGAACACCATAACCGTCTGTGCTCGACTCTTCGCTCGACTTTTCACAGGAAGATCTGTCTCATGAGGGCGCGCCGCGGTTCCCATTCGCTCGCTCTCAACTCAAGACCCAACACGATAACTGGTTCGTTCGAAACACGCCCTAACAATCAATGCGTTGAGTAACCAGGAATACGCCCGGCATTCCTCATGTTCAACAAGTATCTCGTCTGGTCTCAGCTCGTGATCGCTGCCAAACATGGATCCAGGGCAGATGAGAATGAAGATGTGCAAGTGCTTTTCTTTGTAATCGTTCTACATCCAGGTCGTCCGGGGCCATCGCACCCTCCTGCCTGTTGTTCCGCCCGCATATAAATATACCTCCAGATTAAATCACCTCCTGCTCGCCGCGTTCCCGGAATCATCTGATGCGTACTGGACCATCAAATTCAAGACATAACTCGCAGCACCTTGCTTTTCGACGTTTAGCTTTTACTATCATCGTGGCGGAACATCTCCAGAATAAGGGCGCGATTCCTTTTTTCCGATTGGAGCACTTCCCGCAAAATCAACACGGCAACGTCGTCGGCGTACTTTCAAGAACCACGGCATGCCAGTGTGTGTGTGTGTTCATGTGTCGCATGAATGACGAGGTGCCGTCCTCCTCATAGAATTGGGAGGTATCTGCAATGATCAGTAGCTCCTTGAGTAGTGCGATTACAGTAAATTTACAAACAAGCATTGATACGTATACCTGATGGGATACATACATTATTGGAAAAGCAATTGAGGCAACCTATTAAAAAGCTTGCACTCCAATTCCTCAATGCAGACACTGGGAATCGTCCAACACAACTGAATTCACGCACAACCCGGGAGACTGCTGCAACTGAATTCCACGCTGTTGCAAAATTCCACGCACAATTAGATGCGATCACAACCTCTGCATATCGTCTGCCCGCGCATAGAGAACAGAACCCGGATCGTCGGGGTTATCCCAGTCGACGGCGTGCACCGAGTCGACGTCCGGACTGGAACGCACTCTCTTCCACGCCAGGGCTGCATTCACAGCGACCTCCTATCTATCCAATCCTGGAACCTGGGCCCAGGTTCCACTCTTCAAAGGGCCAACTGGCCTTGGGTCGGCCTTGATTCGCCCGTGTACGTCAAAAAAGCCCAGGTTCCGCCGAAATTCGCTGGAACCGGGGAATTTTCGTGGAACCTGGGCTTGTTGACTGTTTCAGCCTCGTTTTTCAAGTTTTATTCGTCTGATCCCAGACGGTCCCACTCTTTAAGGCGACCTTGTCGTTAAATAATGGCTCATAGCCTCGATTCCCAGGATATTCGCCAAAAACCCCAAGTTCGGCCGAAATCGGCTGGAACCTGGGGATTTTCATGGAACTTGGGTTTTTTGCCAAACTCCGCCTCGTTGCGCGAGTTATTTAATGCCTGGCCCGCGTCAAATAAGCTCCGAAATCGGTGCGCCTTGGGAATTTTCCTGGAACTCGGGCTTTTTGCCAAGTTCCGCCTTGTTTCGCAAGTTATGTAATGCTCTACCTGCATTAGAGAAACTCTCGCGCACATGGAACCTGAGGTGTTTCCTATATAATCTATGTGGTGGTTTGATTTCTTTTAGTAAGTTGTCTGATTTCAACTATCCGTTAGGAACGTTGTCTAAACTCACTGATGATCTGCTCTTGTGAAGGGGATAAATGTACCTAGCAACGTTCATACAATGTTTTAGGATCTAATATTTAATTGGGGTTCAGGGACCTTGGTTGGTGTGGGATGAAACAATATTTATCCGTGTTTGTTTTGGATCAAAACCACTACGCTTTCGTCGGAATAGGGAAGTTGGGGGGCGATCCCACATCCCTGGCGTCATCGGAGTGGATATTAAATTCCGAAAAGATCACTACAACCCCGAACGCAAAAAAAAATTCCCTAGGAATATCTTGAAACCCACATGCTGTGTATATCTTGACCTTTGTATATATGTTGTATGGGGCCGTGGCGGCACGGGTACTGGATATTAAATCCTGGTAAAATCGGACGGGTTTCTGTTGGGACAGTGAGTCGACGTTGCATTGGGTGGGGTGGAACGTGCACCGTCATGCGGTCAGCAGCATGTAAATTATTGTCAGGGACATCCCAGGCTGATTCTGTCTCAGCGAAGGTGGGTCTGGGCATCGTTCGGCGGACTGGGTATGGATAAGGATTGCCCTTGAGGTCGAAGAGGGCGTAGCATCCGAGAGGCAGCTGGTCTGGGGAGTCACAGGGAAAGGTTTTTGTGCTGATCTTATCTAGGCATCGGATGAAGACGTCAGCACCAACGACAGTGATGGGGCGGTAGACAAAGGGAGGGTGGATGGGCCTAGCGCAAGTGGACTGGCGTGCAAGGAGGAAGAGCCAGTGCGAAAGATTGCGCGCGCTGACTGTGGTTTTCATCGGAACTGAGCACTCGGACGGGTTTGAGACTGAATAGATGGAAATGGAAGAGGGATGCATGGACCGCTGACTAGGCTGAGAAGTGGGGAGTGTGTATCCACACTGCAGAGGAGGACATCAGGAATGTAGGGCGGACTCCCTGGCAAAATGACAAAGCCAAGTCGACCAAGCTTTGGCAGTGTTTCCGAGCGTGAAGCACAAGTGTAAGACATGCTGGTAGCGGAAGGGTTAGTCCTCTTGTGAAACTGACATCAGGAGTCATTCAGGTCCTCAGAATCACCAGCATCGCAAATAATTTTGGCCTTAAACCCAGAAGCCAGGCTACAGAGGGTGGAGCTTGCAAGGAATGTTGAGAATCCACTATCCACCATAGCTGGTACTGTGAGTCCTCTTATGAAACTCACATTAGGAGTCATCCAGGTCCTCAGAATCACAAGTGCCACAAATTGTTTTGGCCTCAGACCCAGAAGCCAGGCTACAGAGGGTGGAGCTTGCGAGGAATTTGGGGAATCCACTATGGGATCCTCCATAGGTGGTACTGTGAGTCCTCTTGTGAGACTGACATTAGGAGTCATCCAGGTCCTCAGAATCACAAGCGCCACAAATAGCTTTGGCCTCAGACCCAGAAACCAGGCTACAGAGGGTGGAGCTTGCGCAGAATTTTGGGAATCCACTATTGGACCCGGCATAGGTGGTACTGTGAGTCTTCTTGTGAGACTGACATTAGGAGTCATCCAGGTCCTCAGAATCACAAGCGCTATAGATGGTTTTGGCCTTAAACCCAGAAGCCAGGCTACAGAGGGTGGAGCTTGCACAGAAATTTGGAATCTGCTATTGGACCCGGCATAGCTGGTACTGTGAGTCCTCTTGTGAAACTGACATTAGGAGTCATTCAGGTCCTCAGAATCACAAGCACTATAGACTGTTTTGGTCTTAAACCCAGAAGCCAGGCTACAGAGGATGGAGCTTGCGCAGAATTTTGGGAATCCACTATTGGACCCGCCATAGCTAGTACTGTGAGTCCTCTTGTGAAACTGGCATTAAGAGTCACTCAGGTCCTTAGAATCACAAGTGCTATAGATGGCTTTGGCCTTAAACCCAGAAGCCAGGCTACAGAGGATGGAGCTTGCGCAGAATTTTGGGAATCCACTATTGGACCCACCATAGCTAGTACTGTGAGTCCTCTTGTGAAACTGGCAATAAGAGTCATCCAGGTCCTCAGAATCAAAAGCACCACAAATAGTTTTGGCCTCAGACCCAGAAGCCTGGCTACAGAGGGTGGAGCTTGTGCAGAATTTTGGGAATCCACTATTGGACCCAGCATAGCTGGTACTGCAAGTCCTCTTATGAAACTGACATTAGGAGTCATCCAGGTCCTCAGAATCACAAGCACCACAAATTGTTTTGGCCTCAGACCCAGAAGCCAGGCTACAGAGGGTGGAGCTTGCGCAGAATTTTGGGAATCCACTATTGGACCCGCCAAAGGTGGTACTGTGAGTCCTCTTGTGAAACTCACATTAGGAGTCATCCAGGTCCTCAGAATCACAAGCGCCACAAATTGTTTTGGCCTCAGACCCAGAAGCCAGGCTACAGAGGGTGGAGCTTGCACAGAAATTTGGGGAATCCACTATTGGACCCAGCATAGGTGGTACTGTGAGTCCTCTTGTGAGACTGACATTAGGAGTCGTCCAGGTCCTCAGAAACACAAGCGCTATAGACGGTTTTGGCCTTAAACCCAGAAGCCAAGCTACAGAGGATGGAGCTTGCGAGGAATTTGGGAAATCCGCTATTGGACCCGCCATAGCTGGTACTTGCGAGTCCTCCTATGAAACTAACATTAGGAGTCATCCAGGTCCTCAGAATCACAAGCACCATAGACGGTTTTGGGTCTTAAACCCAGAAGCCAGGCTACAGAGGATGGAGCTTGCGAGGAATTTGGGAATCCGCTAGTTGGACCCGCCATAGCTGGTACTGCGAGTCCTCTTATGAAACTGACATTAGGAGTCATCCAGGTCCTCAGAATCACAAGCGCTATAGACGGTTTTGGCCTAAACCCAGAAGCCAGGCTACAGAGGATGGAGCTTGCGAGGAATTTGGGAAATCCGCTGTTGGACCCGCATAGCTGGTACTGCGAGTCCTCTATTGAAACTGACATTAGGAGTCATCCAGGTCCTCAGAATCACAAGCGCTATAGACGGTTTAGGCCTTAAACCCAGAAGCCAGGCTACAGAGGGTGGAGCTTGCGAGGAATTTGGGAAATCCGCTGTTGGACCCGCCCATAGCTGGTACTGCGAGTCCTCTTATGAAACTGACATTAGGAGTCATCCAGGTCCTCAGAATCACAAGCGCTACTAGACGTTTCGGCCTCAGACCCAGAAGCCAGGCTACAGAGGGTGGACGCTTGCAAGGAAGTTGGGGAATCCTCTTTGACCTGCAATAGTTGTTACTGCGAGTCCTCCTATGAAATTGACATTATGAGTCATCCAGGTCCTCAGAATTCACAAGCGCCAGAAACTAGTTTTGGCCTCAGACACAGAAGCCAGGCTACAGAGGGTGGAGCTTGCAAGGAATTTGGGGAATCCGCTCTTGGACCCGCCAAAGGTGGTACTGTGAGTCCTCTTGTGAAACTGATATTAGGAGTCATCCAGGTCCTCAGAATCACAGGCGCCACAAATAGTTTTGGTCTCGGACCCAGAAGCCAGACAACAGAGAGTGGAGCTTGCAGGGGAGTTTGCTGTTGGACCCGCCGCAGCTGCTAGTGTGAACCCTCTTGTGAAACTGACATTAGGATTCATCAAGGACCTCAGAATCATCAGCGTCACCAATACTTTTGGCCTAGGACCCAGAAGCCAGACTACAGAATGCAGAACATGTGGGGAATTTGTTGCTGTACCCAGTGAGGTGCTTACGCCCCAACTATTTCTGTGTTGGAATGACCTCACAGAGTCTATGCAATGAAGGGGATGGTGACTCTCACTCCCAGTGATCCATGCTGAAGTCAAAACCACTGGAATGGGATGTATTTCCTTAATAGGAAGGTCACGTGTTGATGCCCCGCTTAGCGGATTTGGGAGGAGGCCCCTCTGGGTGACATCTGGCCCCTGTCCAAGTTTCAGGCCGATCGGACAATATGCTGGGCGGGGCATGTTAGGACCCCCCCCCTTGTTGAAGGGCATACAACCTAGGATCCGCGCAAGTAGCGCTTCGTGGCGCCTATGTACATGGTCGGTCTCGAATTGAAGGAAGCAGAGAAGGAGTTCGCACCGAGGTAGACGTTGCCCTGGAACCACTCGGGCTCCATACCAGCATTGGCAGCGACAACGGTAACGCTCCTGTCTTGAATATTCACAGTTGTGATCCCCGAGAAGGCAACGTTGTGGAGTATGAGCGAGCCGCCGAGGGAAGTTGCCTGACTGCTCGACATCTGTTGTTGCATCAGTGGGTGCGTCGCATGCATGCCGAGCAAGTGTAACGTACGCGGATACCGATCCCAGTAGAGGGTATCTTTAAGTCGATGATCAAAACTCCGCCAGCGTTCTTAAGAACAAATGAAAGAGCTGCCGAGATCGCATAGCTACAATGGATCACGCACCTGCGTAGCCAATGTCAAACCCCCAGTATTCAGAACGAAACCAACTCCACAATTCCTGTAATTTGCTCGAGGTTAGTCGGAGCACTCAAAAACTCACGAGATTTGAATATTCTGCCACGTAAAGCCCCAATTCCAAAGCTAATACACGGCGATGCTCGCGTTGGAGATCTTGACGTTGCGGATAGTGAACTGCTGGTTGGAGATCCACAGGCCGAATGCACGGCTGCAGTGTACTGATTAGCGAGAGAATCTCACAACTTGAAGGTCAGTTACTTACGTCGTTAGCCAATTCGAGTGCCTCCTCTTGAGGTGCCAGCCCGGGTGCAGATAGAATGCAAAGCTGAGGTGAGACCAAGTCGCTTTACGTTCACCAGCGAAGGTAGATCCATCGGAACCGGGCCAAAACCAAAGAGACTGGTTGCCGGTGTTGAATGCGGAAAGATATTTGTATATGTTAATTTCAAAAGACAAAACCAAAACGGGAAATAACGACGAAAAACCAAAGTCTTAGTGTACGGAGTAGAGCGAAGACATTGGAGAAGTGCATATGGGTAGACGAAGATGTATAAAGAGCGCGTCGAAATGTGGTGCGGACCGCGCGATGAAACGGACATACGTCTCGACAGTCCCCTGCGGAGCCGCGACCCAGCGATGCTCCCGCTCCCGATTGAGAAACACCATCCGTAACGCTATACGCCCTCGAAGCACGACGTCTAGAAGATGCTTTTGGATGCGACCCTATCAGCTCCTGGAATGTAGGCGGAGAATCGCCGCTGGAATTACACAGACCGGACGGCAGGCGATAGTGAAAGACAGCTAGAAGACCACAATGGGGCAGACGGAGATCCAGTCGATGTGGTGCCCGTCCCGAGCCGGAGAGAACCGAGGAATATTGGCGCGCGCGAGTCCCCATCTCGTATTCCTCGTTGCTCTGCATCTGAGTTGGCAGCATGTACACGGGAAGAAGAGGCGGGGTAGTTGGCCATCGCAGCGGAGAGGGTAGCGCCTACGAGTCGCATTCCCAAGGTGGGCCCATCGTATCATCTTATAGCAGTCCCCACAGCGTCCCGAGCTCGTTATCACGCCCACCCGCTCAGCCTCCACCACTCGATCCCCACGAAGCTGGATACCGTGTCCAAACTTCCCTCGTCTGGAAGCCCACCTGCGATGCCTTGCCTCAACCCCATGTCGCCCTCAGTTCGCGCCCCATGTCCGCGTCCGAGCAGGCGGCAATGCCGGAGAAGACGGGCGAGGCGGGTGGGCACGGGGGCCATGAAGCGCTGAGATTGGGAAGGAAAGCGGTAGTGAATGGGCAGGGTGGGGAGAGACTTGAGCCGTTGGAGGGGGTTGGGGGAGAGTCGTTGTATGGAGACGCGGTACCGGTGCTGTAGAAAGAGAGACCGCATCGGAGCCCGGCGACGAGGGCAGGTGGACGGCGAGTTGAGCGCAGGGAGGGAGGAGAGGAAGGGGCGAGGATGACGGTCACAAACGCTGGAAGGGAATGTATTGTCTGGCAAACAGCGAATGAGTAAAGAAAAGGGATAAAAATGACGATGACTCAATACTCACAACGATGATAACCCGCGGACGGTGTCTCAATCCCTGGCTCTCCCGCTGCCGCTCCCTTCCCGTCTGCCATATGCGTACCTATACCCTTTTCCCCCATCCCTCCCCTTCCTATACTCCTTCCCCGCCTCGGGCAATCCACCTCACGTACAGCGGCGTCGACTAGAGAAGGCGGGCTCGCACTTCCTCCTCGCCCCAGCGCTTGAGAATGAGGACCCGCACGAGGGGACAGTCAGAGAACGACCGAGTCGAGGTGGAGCCTGTGGAGGGTGATGTCGATTCACATTGAAGTCGACGGTCCAGGCATCCCCACATTGAGCCGAAAGGACGACGTACGCCGGAGAGCGGAGGTCGAGACTTGAAGGGACCCGTTGAGTCCGAGAAGAGGACGCATAAGCGTAAGGGAGTCGAGGTGGAGAGCGCGCAGGGGCAACGAGAGACGTCGCCGTAGAGAGCTGGGAGGTGATGCTCGAGGGCTCCGCGTCGAGTGGAAACAACCGAGGTTGCGGGCGGGGTGGGCGCGGTCTCGGCGACGGTGCGAGGGTGGAATTAGGCGGGTGGATGTGAGAGTGGTGCGCCCGAGGAGACATCTGGTCCTCTCGCCGAAGTGTGACGTGGCACACCACGCGCGCTCGGTGCTGTGAATAGACGATGAGTGATGACTGAGATACGGGGTGGTAGGATGACTAGACTCACAGGGGCAATACTGAAGGCAGACGCGCCAGTGACTGGCCTCCGACGTGTATCAGAAGCGGTGTACTAACGAGCAGCTTCAGATTGCCAACATCCATCAGCACAAAGAGAGACGGACAAACAAGGACGCACGCAGCCACAGAGACTCAAGCAAGCTTCAGATGACGATAGAGCATTCCCTGCCGTCGCGATGGCCACGAAGACGACGATGATCACCACGATCCTGTGGTGCTCGACTCGCCGCCGCTCCTCCCGGGGTGTCTTGACGATGCCGGACGGTGAAGGGAATCGTTGTGTCGATATAAGCCAGGGAATGTGACCTAAGAGAGAAGCGGTGAGCAAGACGAAGACTCAGCGAGAGAGACGAAGATAGGAAGGCGAGGAAGGTGCTCAGACGAAAGGGAGAGGGATATAACGGACAAAGAAAACGTACGGGTCTCCCATCCCCCATCCAAACCCAAATCCGACCTAGTCGCTCTCGTCCCCATTCCTCATTCTAATCTCCGCATCCTTTTCGCTCTCCATCGCCGTCCATCCTGGATACTGAGCCGGCCGTACACGCCCGACGCCCGATGCGAGACGCCTTCAAATCCGAAGCCCAAGCCCAATCAAGCATGCACACGCAGCGAGGCCGTGGAGGGTACATGAGATGCGAGTGGGAGGAGGGAATCGCATGTGGACGACCGAAGAAAGACGCGGACGGGACGGGCCCGTCGGAGGGATCTGCGCCTCGTCACGATGGCGACACGTGGAGCCGGCAACACATTGAGGAGAGCGAAGGTATGGTCGAAGGATGTTGCGAGTAAGCGATAGAAGGGGCGCGGAAAGCGGGAGAGGCGCAGAAGCGGGATATGGGCGACGCGGGCAATGGGGGCTAGAAAGAATCCCCTTCGACATCTTCTGCTCCTCTCCCATTCTCTGTCACCGAGGATTTGCAGCGCAGCAGGTGCCTGAGCGCGCTCAGCGACGGGGTGCCTGCAAGTAGGCACGGGGATCGAGACGAAATGGCACAGGTGGACGACCAGTCGACAAAAGCGGCGCGCGTCCCCTCTCCAAAGCTGAGTGTCGTCGTACTGAGGCAGGAGCAGCGTGTCAATGTCCCCCCCGTGCCGCTAACCACCGACGACGCCATCCTCGTTCCCGGAGGGCACGCGGCCTCTGATGCGATGATGTCGTGGAGCAAAGTCGTCAAGGGTGGATTACTGAGGTGCGAAGGCACCAATGCGTCGGTGCATAAAATACGCCGACGTCTTCCAGCGATACCGGCGATTTGGGGGAGCGAGAAGGTCGGTGTAGGTCTGGCGAGGGAAGGAGCCTAGTCAATCCAGCCTTTTGTACTTAAGAGAGGCAAAACACGCACTGTGAACCAAAACTTAGACCGGAGGTGATAGCGGTGGGTGGATATTTGGCGCACGCCGATGAATCGAGCTACAAGAACGTATTTCTGGTGCAGTACATCAACAAGAAGAATTCGTTCGGGCGAGCGACGCACCTTACGATCCTAGTGTCATGCTAAACCCATGAACTTGAGAAATCTGGTGGGATAAGCTGAGCCAACAACCTAGGGTGGTACCAGGAGAATCAGCCCAACCCCGGAGAACAGCTAAAGCTCGAACGCACGGTTAGATTCCGGATTCCAGGAGTTAATTTCTCAGATTCCGTCCGCATGAGCAATTTTTTGGAGCTAGAGGCTTTCCATTCGATACGAAAGATTTTTGAGGGTATACAGCCGCGTGCAAGTCCCAGTCAAAAGAATCGGCAAAATGGTTAGAAGGAAGCCGTTTGGCAGGACCTTCAAATGGGAGTGGGCAGCGATGGGCCATCAGTGATTTCTTTGGCTTTGTTGATTGATGAAGCTTCCCTGCCAAGTCCCGGATTCAAAACGCCTTCCCGCTTTCCGGCTTTCCACCGCTATCCAGACCAAGACCTAAGAGGCAAAGTGTCTATAAATGCAAAAATCTCCAGATTGGTTAAGTCAGTTTTTTTTCCCCTCCTAAATTCGGGAGCTTTGGTGCATCGGCAGGACAAGCCGGGCGCAGACAAAAAATCATCTTTACCAATCTCTAGATATTTATCTTAAAATGGAAGCCGCGCCCGGCCGAGAGCCCCAAATTGGGTAGATACGCTCAAAAATGCGAAGTGCCGGTGCAAGATCACAGTGGTGACCGTCTGTGACTTCGCGTGACTGCCGATGTAAAAAGCTGAAATAAGGGTGCCTGTCGGGCAAGTAAATAAATGAAGGACCCAATCTTGTATCCAATGGGATTCTAAACATGATTCACGACATCCATGGACCTTGCAGATTCAATTACCTGCTAGACTGCAATTTATAGGTGCGGCGTGTTTTGACGTGGCTGTACACTTTTCATCAGCCCATCAAAATCCCATCGCTGCCCAGTCCCACTTCAAAGTTCACGGTGTTTTGACCGTGTTGATCGAAGCTTATTGAGCGGCGATTCGGCAAACATCGTTTCCTCTCTTCCCCTCATGATCATGAAGCTGGTTCTCGTGGGCTTTTTCTGTGGCAAATCTTCTTCCATTCTGCGCAACTCTTTGGACTGATACTGCCCGGCAAATATTGTCTCCGATCCCCGGATTAAATTCAAAATTGGAACTCGATTTTTCGGCAAATCGCTCGGTGGTGATTCGATTTTCGTAGTCGAGAGTGAATCCATAGGGATGATTTCCTTTTGATTTAAGGAGCTATCTAACTTAGCGCCGCAACCCAAACCTCTCAGTCACTTGTAATGCAGGCTCCTGATGTTACCGTATCTAAACGTTTCCGAATCTGTTTGGAATCCACAGCGCTCGTGTTGTAGTCCACGGACCCAAACGCCATTCTTACTAGCTCCCTTGGGTGTTCCAATACTAGGATTAGGGCCTGGTCGATTTTCCACCATTATATTTTTCGGCTTCCCATTTCCAATTAGCTGCCTCCCAAGTTCCTTGTACAGTCACAACGAACTCCGTCCAGGTGGGCTGAAGCCTGAACCGCCAAACTGTCGACAGAAATTCTGATTCGGTGCCTCTACAGCAACTCTCGCACTTGCACCGCTAGCCGAACCGAATGACGGGTGATCTGTGGTTCCTGATGCCAAATGTATTGAAAAAGCTGTTAAAACGGCGAACACAGACCGCATGATTGTGCTTCTCATCGCACTGCCTTCGTACGCTTTAAAAGTAAATGTAACGCACTTTTCACACCCTGCTCCTCCTCATTAAACCGTAAATGCCGCGCACACCGCGCTCCACAGCAATCCTGTATGTCTGTTGCCTCTGGGAACCAATACTGCGTTCACTGACCTTACCCTTCTTTAGCTGGAGTACGAGTAGGCCCCCTTGCTGTCCTTTGAAAGTTGTCTGACATCCGAACGTCCCAGCGGTCGCGTTTCTATTTGACATAGCGTGTGTTTGTTCTTCTGTCCAGGTTTATCACCGCGGTACTCAACTAACCGAGCCGCCGACAGATCCATGGGCATATATATGGCGCTGATTATCCCACACGGGCAGTACGTGTTACTGTCTCTTGATTACAGCCTCTCCATTTCGTAATTTCTGAATTCAACAGCAATGCGCGGTGGTACCACATCCTCGCGTTCATCTTCATGCCCATTGCAGCCGTGGGTGCCGCGTACAACGCTTGGCGATGGTGGCGGATACATCAAGCCCAGACCCGAGCGGCAGCAATACTCTTCTATCCCGTGGTTCCCAGCCCACTGGTCGGGGTCAGATAACACAAAATGCAGGAGAGAATTAAACTAAATTTCTTGCTTTCACTAGTTTTGCGAACACGACGTGGAGGTTGAGAAGGTGGCCATGGTCGATGAGGTAAGCCAACCCCAAAAGACGTTAAAGTCGTGGACTACGTACCGAGGCGCGTAATCGCGGGGTTGGATGGCGTCAAGTGGGTGCAGCGCCCAAGCGTAAATGGTGAACTTGATAATTTCATGATTGGGGCAGTTTCTGAGTCGTCAACCCACTTGTGCGTCTTGAACGTCCCAATTCTCGCCTAGAAAACTCTCAGCGAGATATGAAGAGAGAACGTGCGACAATAAGCCTTCCTTGCGAGAGACAACATCCCCAGCAGCAGCTGTTGACGCCTCGAAGTGCGCTGGGACTCCAGCCCTTGACGGTCTCATCGGTGTAATCGTTTCTCTCCATTGCGTACCTGTCCTGCCAGCTCGCGAGATTGTGAGCTTGCACCTTTTATATCCGCGCGCCCAGCATGGTGGACATCCGAACTTTAGCCTTTTCGAAAGCCGCGTGGATTGTTTGATCGTCATAATATCTTCATTCTATCTCTATAATCCCAGAATGCGGTGTCACATTCTGGGATTGAAGAGATTGGGAGGGAGTCTGGAGAGAAATGCATGAACATTGAGCGGGAAAGGCGCGATTGGGCAAAATCAAACAGCATCGGGCCTATCAGCTCTTTTGGCATTTCGGTGATTTTACAATATGATGGCCGGCGCCTCATGCTTGCCTTACGCCAACCTCATCATTTTGCCGTTTGCGGCGTGCGACCCCTGTCATGACCTTCATCTGCGAACGCTGCAGCCATCGCGACTATCGCAGTTCATTTTCCTTCTCCCAGCAGGGAGCCTCCGGTGGAAGCGACTCTTCTTCCCCTGAACAGCTGCGCGCAAACTTGGATCAAGTCAGAACGACGATCATACGACAGAAGGCATACCTCGACGAGCTCGAGGAAACACGGCGAAGACTAGAGAGCGAGCTGGCCCAGATCGTATACCCCGTTCTCACCATCCCGCCAGAAATTGTTTCTCGCATTTTCGTAGAGTGCCTCCCAGGCCACGGGCGTGTGCGGCCATCTCCGGACGCGCCTCCGCTCTCCCTGGCGCAGATTTGCCGCCATTGGCGGGAGATTGCCCTCTCCTCATGCGGGCTTTGGGCCTCTGTGGATATGGATCGCTTCTTTTCCGACGGAACGGGGCATGAAAAGGAGTTGTTGCAGATGTGGTTTGCCCGGGCGAAAGGGCGACCGCTCTCTGTGACAATACGCTCACCGGATTTTGGCGTCCCTGCTCCTATCATCTCGTTGCTTTCGTCGATTTGCGAAAGGCTTCATTCCCTCGAGCTCGATCTTTCCCATAAAGACTTTCTGCTTCTTGAGCAGAATTCCATCACCTTCCCCTGTCTCCGGCGTCTCATCATATTTCACCGTCGCGGTCCCTCGGATTATGATCCCCTCCATATCTTCCAAAATGCTCCGGCCCTGTCCGAACTCAGACTCGAAACTCACTCGGGATTGATTTCCGACTCCTACCCAATGTTGACCAACATTGATCTTGGATCCACTACTTTCAACACCATTTTGGATGTGTTGCATCAGTATCCTGGACTTTTGCAACTCAGGGCACATATCACTGATGGTCCGCCCCCACGGGATGCTGTAATTTCTTCTGCCCACCTTGAAAGCCTGATTTTACACAATTCCAGCCTTCGCTGTGTCACCCTTCCGGGCCTGCGTCGGCTGGAGCTGCATAATCACGGATTCTCGACTCTTCTCCCTTTCCTTGCGCGCTCTTCATGTGCCCTCGAACACCTCCGGCTTCCGCTCTATGGCGATGAGACAGGGATTGTTGACGGTTTTCGAGCTGTACCGTCGCTCAAGTCATTAAGTATTGATGTCCCCTACGATGCTGATCTTGTCCCATTTGCTCAAGTGCTCGATACGGACCCCCCGCTTCTCCCGCGGCTTCGCACGTTGGTCATATCCGCCGATCATACGCAATTCGATTACCTTGCCTTCATCCACCTTCTGCAGGCACGACGTGACCACCCTGGACATCCCGCCCGATTGGGGTCTGTACAACTTAATTTATATGGAGATGACAATTATGCGCGTTTCAAGGATGATTGGCTCCCGAGCTCAGTAATTTTCGAATTCGATAAGCTTGTTGAGCAAGGAATGGCGCTCCGGGCCACCTACAATGATGATGAAAACGTATGGCCCGATGGAAGCATAGGTAAGTCTGATCTTCCTTATTCAAAGTTGAAGCCAGCTGACTCTCCCACGTTCAGATCCCTGCGAGACCTTCCCCTCACGCTGGGAATTGCGAGATTTAAGCCCTAATATCCTCTTCGAGGACTTCCTTATATAATTGCTTTTCAATACCGAAATATTGAATGTTTGGCCTGGAATTCAGGTTTTGAGGTGGAATTTGGGGTGGTCTATGGAATTAAGGGTGTTTGGGATGGAATTCGGGGTGTTTGACGTAGCATCATTTGAGCCAAAAAAAAAAATTTAACGTTTACTTTCTCATTATTTTGTGATAGGGTAGGTAATGTATGTTCTAGTGTACACATTCTCACATCCGTTTGCTAATCTCACCTTTATACTGCCTCTAACCCGTGCCATGGTACCGCATAAAAATCACAATTTTTTTTACGTAGGTTTTCTTTTAAAAATCTTCCCCCTCCCAAAAAACACGCTGCACAGTACTGTATGCATCTGAAACCTAACTATCTGATCCGAGAACCTGGGCCCAGTTTCTCGGATCAGATGGTTATAGGGACAACACGCAATTCTCGATGGTTCATTCATGATCCCTGGGCACTGTTCGCAAAGGGAGACGATTTGGAGATACCAAATCAATGCATTCACAATGCACTCGCAGGTCTCGAACGAGTCAACCCCTTCATTTCTGAACTCGAAAATCAGAATGTCTATCTATGATGACGACGACGATATTGCTCTGCACCTGGAATACACTAGCAGCCCAATTTTGGAAATTGCAGCTACTATCTCGTTGGCTCCGGCATCTCTCCCGACT